>QNGE01001387.1:97237-150687 GCA_008508345.1 Paragonimus westermani | reverse complement strand
ATACGAATAAGATGTGCTGTCCTACCCATTATCAGACTAGTGGTATTTTTGCCTTACCCTACGACTAGTGCGTGCAGACATCATTGCTGACGTCTGATCACCGGCCCTCTACACATGGAGCCTCCCACTACGATGACATAAATTGAATACCGATTCGTTTATCCAGATCAATCAACTCTCCTCTGGGTACAGGTTCTCATTACTAACTCTACTGTCAATTTTCTGTGCTTTCACGTTAAGTGGAAGGTGTGTACGGGCACTTGCTTTCAGTCTCCGTAATACTCTTCACATAATGGTGTTAAAACGTTGCTACGCATACTAAAATTATCACTGCAAGCAAAAGAATTTATTTTCGAGTTTCTTTCAAAAGGTACCACTCTTCACTGGCATTTAATCTCCGATGACATTATAAATGAATGTACTCTTCTAACCATGTTAGTCACTAATGTCAGTGCGCTACAGTACAGAATTGGAAGTCCACTGAGATCCAGACACGTTGACCTTGCTACTTGCTACGATACATATCGTCAACGCTATTTTCGAAAAAGCAATCGATTCAATGCGATCATAATTTCGAGAGCGAGAAAATTCACTGTATACTGTTAACGTTTTAAATACACTTAAGTGTAATTTTTCTGGAAGTAGAGTCAGAAGTCGGTAATCTGTCAGTGTCGTTTTACAGGACAATTTTAATTGAATGGTCCCTACAAATAAGTTATCCTCACTTGCTCGGAATTCCTCTTTCTCAGTTACAGTATCTCTGATCATCTTCAGCAAATTTCATATTACGAACACCAGTCTTTCGGTAAGGAAACATGTATATACAAACTTGTACGTATTTCTTTCTAGTGATGCTGGTGGGGATCAACAGTGAATGAGGGTCAACCTCGAGACTTCGAAGACGGTCGTTTTCACAAGGGATGATGAATGTATGTCGATTTACTCATTGAAGGGGAGTTTGGAAGGTTAGCATGGTAATGAAGCTAGCAGAAATAGTTAAGGACGACATTTGAATTTAATCACTGACGGTGTCGTCTTCTGACTGGGTTATTTCCACAAACGGGTAGCGATCGACTGCATGGCGGCTCCATTAACCAGAAAAGTTCCCTCGAAAACTATACATGGATTGCACAATGGAAAGTAGTGCCTTAAACCAGTGGATAGATTATTGGGCTCAAATATCTAGCCAGTAGACTTGCTGGTTTTCTAATTTTGTGCAGCACTAATCGCACAACTGAATACATGCAGTTTTGGACTCTTACCGAGCTACTGTATGGAATCAGGGTAATCGCATTTTAGGTCAATAACTTGGTCGCAAATGATCCATTCATTCAACTCATCGTCAATTGTGTAGTGCAAAATGCGGTCTGTTAACATGTCTCATAAAGAAACTTCAACAGTATGTAAGACAAACAAGACATCAAAGGAACATATTTTAAAATTACTTCATATGTTTTTTCAGAAGAAGACGTTTAGCAAAATTCAATTAATTTTACATTCTAGCTAGATTGACTAACCTGCATACACCAAGCGCAGTGTATATATGAGTCCGGTTGATGAGTTGACACACAAGTGTCAGCAGGCTCTCATCCCCGATAAAGTCATCTAGTTACGGACAGTAGTAGAAGTAGGTGTTTGGACAAGTGAACGAACTTTTAATTGATGAGCTGTGCTGTCACTGATGGTGTTCTGCCTGTCGAAAACTGCGATCAGTTTCAGGAGGACCCCTGTAACGCAATCTGGATTTGTTTTAGTTTTCATGATATGCGTATAATTGACTGCAGTTAACTCGTATGGTGATGGCTAACTCAAAGATCGTCATGGAATTCGCACATGAACTGAGGACTCGGACACTAGACATCTAAACACTGCATGTTCGTGACTTTTTCTAATTTAATTTGATGGCGTTCCGGTGGTGGAAATCTGTTTGAGGAGAATTTGTGGTTGTTGCTGGAATTATGCTTGTAGTCTAGTCGACCGAAGCTTAGACACTATTGGAAGTCATTTCTTTGAATGAACCGAACAATGTCCACTCACAGTTTGCACGGTTTCTAATCTGCTGATTAGCTTGTACCAGTTCTAACCAGAGTTCGACGGTTCTGCTGCTATATGCAACAAGTTGGTTTTAGTTACAGTGCTCGAATGCAAATTTATCCACATGATTGGTGCAAGGAATTTGCCAAAACAATTTCTCCTATCCATCAAATATCAAAACGTCGTCCAACCCGCGCGTTTGCACCGGCTCCTTCGTTCCCGTCTACAGACCATCAAAACACAAATAAATTACTACATTTAAACGTCCGACTCGTTTTACTGAAGTGTTTTGTCGTGCACTTTCGCCTGTCACCTCTCGACAGTTCAGACGGTTTCACACAGTCACGACTCGCTCAAGTTGTCCGTAATTCACCTTTCACGGTTTCTGAACATATTCCCACAGCCGCGTTAAATTATTCCAATGAGTTTGGTTACCCAGTGTGGATCGATCAAACTATTTCCTTTTCTTCTCACAGATGAATGCCAAAATTCGGATGTCTTTTCAGCGAAATGACCCAGCAAGGCACTTTGCACATGCTCACTATGTTAACTTTGTTTGTTTAAACGTGAAAATGATACGCGTTCAGAACAAATTGTACGCAAAATATTCACAGATGTGTATGAAATTGTTAAAATAAAATTTATCTTTTATATTCAATCAGGTGACACTAAGGTGCGCAAATGATTTGTGAAAATGGCCCCTGGCACATAAAGGTCGTCGACACTTAATTACAAATTGTAATTACACTTTTTTAATGAACAAGGTTAACAATTGTGCGTGACACAGGTCAGTCAAAAGCTGGCATATCTATTGATCGTGAAACATTACTTGACACAACTATGACAGCAACCAGTATTCAAGAGATTCTTTCTCCATCGTTTGTCTCAGATTGTCCATCCGTTGTTCCTAGCTGACGGGAAGCTAAAACATAGTGACGGGCTTTGGCCGTTTTTAGGAGTGATAGTCCACTTTTCCTGATTCGTGTCCTTCGCAGCTTCTACAAAAGAGCAGAAGCTAGCGATGAACTCAGATTTCCAAGACTGCTTTGAACATAAACTAAACATAATCCTGGTTTACCATAATTTCTGAAACGTTATGATTAATAGAAACCAATCGTACTCTCACATGGTTGTTTCATGTTGTTACACAAGTCTCCACAGTGGTCAGAATGTCTCATCTCTTACTGCTTTCGAACGGTGACAACGGTAGAAGTGATTAGTCAATAAAAAATGTTTGCATTTACCAATTTTCGTGTTCTAACTGCTCCGTTCAAACTGCTCAAAGGAAACAATTGTTTCAGAAATTATTTACTCACAGTCTGACCGGGGAGTCCTGGCTCTCCTAGTTGATGTCAAATGGCTTCACTAATATCTCTTCAGATGACGGTTCCCAAATTTTACAAACTATAAGTCCTGTATATTGTCAATGGACAAAGAAAAGCGATGCAACAAATAGCTTCGTTTCGATGATCTCTCATCTCACCTGTTTACAACGATAAACTTCATCACTTTCCCCGAGTTATTCAACAATTGTGTTGATGTCTTAAGTAGGTTGCCATTATTAGACATGCCTTCAGAGGAATTTATCCCACAAAGACGTGTGCACCTCATTCCGCTCTTCGACAATCCGGTTATAAATTTGACGGCTATAAGCCTAGAACCGAACAAAGGCCGTGTTAGCCTCGACCAAGCGGTATTTGCAGGTCGGATGACCAGAAAGGACACTTGCCGTAATTATGTCTTTCCGATCCAGGCTGACAGATACCTTCTTTTGAGAGCACTCTTTATGGTCCCAAAACGAATCTTACCCTCTGCTCCCAGTGAACTTCAATATGTCCATCCAGGAGTCGTCAAACTGATATATCCGTGGTCACCCACAGATAGTGACGCTGTGTCAACAGTGAAATCAAGTGCACTGTGCCAAGCAGTGTAAGGCACAGGCCCCAAGGGACCACCGAAACTTTGGTAACCGCCGAAGGCACCGTGAGATGTAATGCATTTTGTGCGGTTTGGCCTGTATGAAGATAACGTGGTTTGCTTGTTTATTAAGCCCATTCAGAATGGATTGATGTTCATATTCTTCCAGCAGCAACGATGAACGAGGGCCTTACGCTGTTGCTGAGTGACCAGGTAGAGGCATGTAGTTAGGTATTGAAGTAAAACGGGGAGAAAGTACAAGCAAAAATATTGAAGTGCACTCAGGCAATAAACTGTTTTTCATGCATGAACTTTCCAATTGAAACTGTGGACTCCCGGGACTACTGTTGCACGCAACTGAGTGTTTGTGTCCAAGGTGTTATGGATACAAATACTGCACGTACTAATTTTTAAAAAGATGGCCCTTGTGTCACAAGTTTTCCTGGCTGTTAAAATTAGTACAGTAATTAACGTGTACAAAAATTAAAAAGTTGACTTGCCAGAAACTGCCGCGACCGATAGAGACTGCGTTTCGCAGCACCTGGTTTGCAGACTTCATATCAAATCAAACGGCACCCTGTCATTCCTCTGCAAACTGCGGGGCTAGGCATGCAGCGTCTGTTATAGAAAGAGTCACGTACTCCCTTGCAATTGAAGCTGGATGGCGTTTTACTTGCCTACCGGCACCTTGTTAACGCAGCCACGGACAGCAGTCCTGCAGAATTTAGATTCAGTCGGTGTTCCCGTATTCGGCTGGAACTGTTCCACTAAGACTCCCAATAGTAGATTGTTGCTAGGCAAGAATTAGTAAAAGACCGTTTCGGTATACATATTAAAAACAGGTACTTTGTGCGTCCACCCTTGAGAACATACGGCAACCAGTCAGTTATAGCAGCGGATAAATTACACGAGCTCAAGAGGAAAATGAAAGAATGGCGTAACGTCATCTAGATCATGTGCACCCGAGGGCATCCAACCCAACAAATGATGAGTTCATGATACCTCTAACCCTTGAGTCACATATCGTATTCACGACAGAGCTAAGGCCTCCTCCCAATATAACCCTGCAATGGTCTCAAAGTCAACATCATTCAGTAGACGGTTTAAATGGTCGGTGGACTGAACTAACGAAAGAAGGGATTATTTGACCGAATGCAGTGCGTGGTCGATTGTTCCACACGAGCTGCGTGTGCTTCTATCGATCTGTCAATAATCACTCCGACTGAAAATTTCATGGATCATCTTATCGATCACTGTAATTAGTCGTTCACGTACCCTATGCAGGACTAACTGTGTCTTATCTGCTCTTTGGTTTTGTTGAGATAAATCTTCGGATTATCCTATTGGCATTATGTTTAAGCGATAAATAACAAGCGGGCAAAGTGTTTGAAATGTTGAAACGGCTTCATCCTTATCATGGAAAAGCACATTCAGCCTAAGATAAAAATGGACAAAGACCCATTTCACATTAACATTCCTCTAAGAGTATGTGAACGTCGGTGTCGACTAGAAACTTAATGTGGGTGTTCCCAATGTGCGGAAGTAGTAATGACCGTAATCCTTAAAAATGGAGCAAATGAAAAGCAAACAGCAATAACTTTGAATGCATTTCAAAAAGCACGTGAGTGAGTGAAACACTGTGAGTCTCGATTAAACCGCCAACGTTCATATTAACAGTCAGGTAAACTGTGTGATTGTACATGACAGCGAGTGTGATTTTCTGCTGAAACAGTAATCTGATAAACGCGTTCGAAGTCACAATAAGATGGTTCTCTTTTCGTGGAGCAGTTAGTCTGTGGTCCCGTTCTAAAGTCAGCTGAGAATCACTGAAACGCAATTACACGGATAGCCAACAGTGTCACGGGATTTGGTAAACCGCACACAAGGCTGAAAACCATTGAGGTGGATCTAACCCACCTGGTGGGGGAAAATGTTTGAACAACACTCTGTTATGCCGGAACCAGGCAGAAGAAGTATCCCTTACAAACTTATTCAAGTATACCGCATGCCTAGATGGTCCTGTGTGTGATGCGTAACTGGCGAGTATCCCAGTAGTGTGGACGGACACAGTTAATCTAGAATTGCCAATTTGTACTGGGCACAAATTTTAAAATAACGATTAGAATGTTCCGTGTTCCATAATCATTCTTAAACCGGCATCTTACGACCGGTCTTGTCGTTATTTGAATTTATCAGACAGAAACATCAAGAGTGGGTGCTTGAATAGGTAATTCTTTGTGTTGCAAACGGAGTATCCTGTCCGTTCGACCACTAGTTCTATCAGTATTGTTTGTGGCTGAGGTAGTTGATCCAAGTCGGTGTGTAACTTGCTCACACCGCGTTGGTGCGATCGTGTGGGTCACCGCTACTACTTTCTTCATTGACTTAATTAAGATGTTAAGTGACTTTGCTTTTAGCAACGTGAAATGCCCTGAGTTGGTTGGACAGGAGAAATGGACATCTCACAGCGAGTTTTAGTAGGAGTATCCGTTAAGCAGTGATTAGTTTGACAATTGTTACGGATGTGCGTGTGTTCTCTACATTCTACAAATTTTAGTGCATACGCCAATGTCTTCATAGAAAACATTTTACGAGCGGTTCCATTTCTGTGGTAATGTGAGGTAACAATTAAGAAAACTTTTAGCATCGTAACAACTACTGGGATCAAAGTATTTGAATGCGAAGGCTGTGATCAAATATGGGTGGTGTTCACTTTGAAATACGGGAATAGACTGATGAGTTTAAGTATTTAACATACACAAGTGTGACTCCTGTTATGCGGAAGACCACTCTGAGTTGATGAAACTGGTAACGGTCACACTTGTTCGAATTTAAGCTCATAAGCCTAGATTTTATTCCAACTATTTCTAAATGTTAAGTTGGTACAAGGCGAGTAAGGGTCAAGGCTGGATGTCACTCTGTGAACAGGCCTCTAAAACCAAATGGGCCCTAGTGGACACATTCAAAACAAACCAATGCTTAACGCCGATGAACCCTTAGAAATGCATTGTTACTGCGGAAACATTTCAGTCTGCTCGTAAATGTGTACGTGAAGGAACAAACACTGGTACATAGTAATATTTTGTATTGCTTCTTTAGTCCCAAAAACAGTAATCAGAAATACAACACTAGAGAGTTAGGCAGAAGAGGAAGGAATAAAGCATCAAACATGATGAAGAGAAACAATGCAAAATTATTAGGTCCGTATGAGTTTAAGGTTCACGTATAAGTGTTTGTGTACACGATGCTGGCTTGACACGGCTAATCGTGACTGCCTGATCGAAATGTAAGAACCACAGATTGGCGTGGCTAGCTCGATGACTTGTAGCCATTATGTCTCGTATGATTCTTGGAAGAAGAAATCAAACCGAATAACCACATTCCGAAGTCATTTTGGTCCATTTGAGATTCCAGACGCCTATAGATTTTTGCTGATGTAAATTTCACCGTAGTTACAAATTGGGAAACAGCATGAGTTGGAGCCAACTGGTTGCTCCCACTTTATTTAGGGTTTAGTCGAGGATCACGATTTCATCTGGATTCTCTGCTCGCACAACCGATGTGACAAGGAGCCTTGTGGTTCGAAGCGAAGAATGGTCATCTTTGAATGATATCGCACCGCAGACCTTTTTCTTGCTAGCAGTAGAATTTTGTCTAACGTTATAGTTGCTGCCTGCGTTTGTTGGTAAGTCACTATGGATACCAAATATCCTTCAACATAGGTGTAACTACTCGAAGTTTGCCGGTTAAGCAATCCAATCAATAAGCATAGCCAACGCACATAGCCTACGCATATAAGCAATGTTCTAACTAACGTTTGCCTGCTTTTAGTTAGTGTATTTTTTGCGCAATAAATTTGATCTTCATTTAAGGCTGTTTTACGATATTCAGACATCCTTATCATCATCCAGTGTCTAGAAATGATCAGCAATCGTTTCTTTGAAGTTTACAGATGGCTTTTAAGTTAGCATAATCCTCTCGCTGAACGTTTATGGAAATTGCATAACTTGAACATTTCGGTCACACAATGCCTGCGTAGCAGCAGCACCAATTTCCTCAGTAAGTTGCCATTCTGTTATCAACAGGAAGAAGTCAGTGTGCACCTGCCCCTACAGCCTCTCTATGGCGACTTCATCTGATTATCAGTAGGGCTGAAATTCCGTACACAGTAGCAAAAGCTTTGTCAGTGCTACTACCAAAAGTTTTACACTGAAGCTTTCGGTGTCAACTGGAGCGCACACAAATTCTATCGTGTCATGCAACTGAACACGTGTAAAACTGTACCTGAACGTCTGTTGAACGCATGACTTTGTCTGGCTGACTGAGTAAAAAACGTGGATCCAACCGAACCAACTTTTACGAGTGTATAGGTTAAATTCCCTTTTCAACGGCGATCAGCACTTCATCAACTCCCGAGCCAGTTCGAGTTTCGAGGCACTGCTAATAGATAAAATCTTTTCGAACGGTACTCGAGTGTCACACTTCTTGGCTATCACGTTGGAATTAGCTTTTATCCTTCGGTATGACCAGCGCTTCTTTGTCTCAAAATACAGCTTCGAAAGAGTTGTTTCAGCACAAAGGGCGTTCTTAATTTTTGCGCCTTCCTGGTCTTCAAGTTGACAAGTTATGAGGAGGTTCATCCGTGATGGTTCTAAATCGGTCACGATTTCCTGAGATAGAAAAATGCAATCTGATAACTCGTGAGGAATATTCTCGAACTGTTCCGCGACCGATATATGATCTACCTTATTGAAACAAACAAAATCTAGCAGCAGTATTTCCAGTTGTGGTACATTAGGTTGTATAGAAGATAGATTCAGACCGCACTTACTGGGTTCTCGAGGGTACGGTTTCTTCTTTGATTTCTTCAAAAGTTTCTGAAAACGTTCACCGTTCCATCTATTTATTGGATCAGCAACTATCTTACAATTCAATCTATAAATGATCTGTTAGATATTTTTTTAATGAGAATCAGTATGTGACCATTTTTACGGGGTTATAAATGAGTTAGTATTAAAGGAAGCAAAATCGGCTATTTCTTAATCACGCATCGTTGCTTTAAAGCACGTAACAGATTACGAAGTGTTCGCTTTCTGTTATCTTTCAATTGTCTTCCAATTGATAAATTGTTTTCCATTCCGTTGCGCACAGTGTGCGTTGTAGCACTCAGCAAACAAACCACACAACCATAGACATGTTCGAATTACCTTTAGTTATCGTACTGGGACAAACAATATCAACAACTGATGCGGCACAGGAAAATAGTGTAGAACATTTCGTGTAATCAGTTTAAGGTTATACTTTTCACCTCTTTGATTATTCTCCAGATTATAAATTGCACGATAGCTAAGGATATATGCGCACTGTTCTAGTTCAGGTTACCAACGGGTCATCCCGGACCTATTCAGCTCACATGTTATCAAGTAAGTTGCAGAGCAAAAATTATCGGTAATTTGGGTCAAAAACTTAGCTTTCATTGTTATGTGAGGTGAACAAATCGTCCGAAAGTTGTTTTCGTTGAACCGTCAGATTTCACGGTCCTGTTGAGTTGTGCTGCACTGAACAAGAAGGTTGTTTTACACGAACGGAAGGGAAGTATGGATATTGTAGGTCGTGCTAATGAGAATGCATGACATTGCTGCGAGTACACTGCCTACTTCGGGTTTGTCAGCTATCAGCTTACATCACTACTTCAACCAAAAGACGGTGACCACGTTAGGGGTAAGCTAATTCAGCTGGTCACATGTTTCTTCTCTCGCTTGGTAAACGATCCACTCTTCTATTCAGAAAAGTAAGTCATTGTGCTATTTTACTTTCTGTTTTCATCTGCTTTTTTCATCCACTTCATGATGAACGTTCTGTTTGGTCCATGGTCCATACGAAGAGCGCTCCAACAGATACTCCAATACTGAACTTCTTGCTCCACGTTTACACTACATATATATATATATTGTCTGCCTGTATCTTAAAACTAAAGTGTACGTGTTGTTGCTCAAGAATAAAGGTTTCATTTTCTACTAGTCCAGCACTTGGCTAACCAGCATTGGCAAAATGGACAGCAAAAGTCTTCACTCACAGGTTTCATGGTCTTTTTCGGATTTACACTGGACAAGAGGTGTTTGAGTGGAACCACAAGTGGTTCTCCCCAAACGACTTGCGCAGAAGTCCGTTGGTTTCGGTCATTGCGACCAACTAATCACGACACAGGTGACGTCAACCGTGTGTGACAATTCACCCTTTTGCGTACGGTGCGTGTACAACCTATCTCCCGCTAGTGTTCAGTCGTCGTCACCTGCACTGGCTGCATTTGGTCCCGGCAACAGATTGAGGGAATCTTCAGCAAGAACTTGGTCCGTGAGTGCAAGTGTCGCGAATTTAGTAGCATCGGACTGTGCTGAACTATGAGGGGACAAACTCGAGTCTAGCAACGGCTTCTTGGTAATCCTCTGTTGATCAGATTTCATTTCTTCTAATAACGCAAGCAGATTAGTCTGATTGAGGGGCGATGACCTAGCTGTTAATTTTTTCCTTGTGGTTTATTTGAAGACTACCGTCTTTCATTGATTGGTCCAAGTTTAGAGATGTATGCGAACAGTAGTTGCAGTTCCACCAAATATTTTGGGAACCTCTCACTAGGTCAGGTTTGGTAGTGGACAAAATGTGCGACTTTCGAACTCACACAATAGCTCCTTCGATCAACTGATATGGTGCATATTGCAGTGAGACGAGACTTCTTTTACTATCTAGAACCTAACAGAAACACAGGTCCTTGATCATAGAAAACCCTGCCAACAACTACCATGTTGGTTTCGTCCCTAAAATTTTTCGACTGGTCTACCGATTTTATGAGATAGTCCTCCAATTGTCAACACAGACCGCTTTCAACTTTTGACTCCCATAGAACTGGGTCTGTAAACAGTCGTGATTGCCAGTATCTCCGGCCATCGAGCCAATGAAGTAAAACTTCTCCTGCCAAGTTAACATACCGGATAGGACGCATGTGTAAGCAAATGTGTTGATTTGTCGCCTCGACTGCTCTCAGGATTGTTTCAGGCAAGCACGGCCACTTCATCGTATACGCTTAAATGAGATCAGCACACACGCCGTCGTCTATGACATTTACGCATACTACAAGCAATTGGGTCAAAGGCTGACTCTTTCTCAGTGCACCTATACGTTTGTTCATTGGGATTAATAACCAAATTTACTGGAGTATGGCTATCCAGTAGCTTATAGGGAATAAAAATCCGTCAAGGTTACATAAAAAAGAACGGTAAATCCGCGGACTACTCGTTTGGACACGTATGGAAGACTCAAATGCCCTCTTGGGAGTGGTTTACTTAAAATGAATTCTGAGGAAAACGAATCGTGAATTTTTCGCTACTCATCAAAATCCTGGCGAACATGTCAACAATTTTATCCTTACGGACATTAAAGTGACCCTCTTCTAACGGACAGGCGCAGAGGCACAAGGGTGGATCTGACTATGTTACATGATGATATCTGGACTTCAGTCATCCAAGTTCCTATGCTGAAAAATGTTGTCAGGCGATTAGTTTTAGGTGAAGCATTCCGGATTAATACACACACAAAACACAGTGCAGCTATTATCTAGTAGAACTAGATGTGTTGGATATACCCTTTTATGCGTAAATGACAGACTGACTAGGCATAATTAGGCCAGTTCTGGGAGCAATCTTGGTGCTCACCTTCACTACCTGTTTTCTGACTTGGGTCAATCATTTGAGTGGAAACATGTTGGCCCCAGGTGTCCAGTAACAGGTGGTTAGCGCACGCATTCCATGACAGTTGACTCTGAAATAAGCACATAATTTTATTCTCTCTCGCATAGATTTTCCCTCAACATAGATAGGACGGCAGAGATTATTGAAACTAAGCCGGTGCATAGCCTTGATGAAGAGATATGGTGGTTGCCTAATTCTAAACATTCCTCGGACAAATGAGAAGGGGTTCCAGGTTAACCTGGTCGTCATTGCCTGTTTGTTTGTGACCCAAACACGCACTGGATAATGGGCATGGAGTTAGTTGTGGTTAAATATCAACAATGCATGTGTGCAGATGGCTTACCAAACCAGAGTTGCATTCGATTCAGCCCATTTTTCACTCTACAGATACTGATGTCATCACAAGACAACAGTCAATCGGCAGAAGCATCCATTCAGAAAACTGTAACTCATCGTTGACCGCATAAAAGGCGGTATACAGCCTACACCTTGAAAACAAGATTTAAATAATGAATTGTAGTCAGGGTGGAAATTTCTGGTAACAAGCTGACCGGGAATCAGTAAGGCTAAAATGTTCAATAATCTAAAGTGGAAAAGAAATGAACAAGGCATGGAGCATTCGTGAAGGAGGCAAACAACGGTCAGAACCATTTGGAGGTGACATGTGGATTCTTGAAGTAGTCTTGGAAAATAGCTTTTTCATGAAATCACATACACTTCATTTCCATTGGCGTCCTCGTCGGTTTATGGACAGTTTTTCAGTCGACAGTGTGCCGTCTAGGACAAGCGTGACAAGAAAAAACGGAGCATCACTAATTTCATCAACGGCAGATTGAATAACAACGATAAATTGAGTGAGGAATCGTAAGTTTTCCCCAACTTGTTTTCAGCAGTAATCTTTGGTGTAATTTTCCTTGGCAAAAAACTCATATTCTTCTCCAAATCGTTTGGCGTTGACTGATGCCGACCTAAGACACTGTTAAACGTATTGAAGGCACCAGCTTTGAAAGGTATGCCTACTATATTAGGGAGAAATTACGTGAAACAAGTGGTCAACTCAATTTTCAGTCACTGCCATGTGTGTTAAAGCAAGATCAGCTCAGCAGTGAGAAGATACAACAGCCCTGTCAGCAGCATCATTTACACGCGTACAGTTTATCGATCTAACCGAGAAAAGGAATGGGCGGTCTTAAAAAATATTTCCCAGAGTACATGAAAATTCCGAGTAAACGTTATTCCTGTCAGACAGTTACCACTAAATACTTTAATTTATTCCATTTTTAGGCTAATTTTCCGAGTACTCTTGTCAGTAAAGCCAAAAATGGGTCAAGTTCTAATGCTAATACGCCTGCTACTACTCGCGAGTAGTACAACCTGAGCTTAGAAGGGTGGATTTTAATCCTATGCGTGCGGTAACTGTTACGTCCCCAGTGTTTCACGGTGGTACATCTATTGGATTAGTAGACTCCAGGGTGCGACCACCCACTGTCGTACCTGTGGAAATTAAGTTCTACAGAAAGATTGTTCTCTGTGAACTTTGACCAGGAATCCGTAATTATTGCCGGGGGCGTGCCTTCGATC
This sequence comes from Paragonimus westermani, assembly GCA_008508345.1. Lineage (NCBI taxonomy): Eukaryota > Metazoa > Platyhelminthes > Trematoda > Plagiorchiida > Troglotrematidae > Paragonimus > Paragonimus westermani. The sequence goes on along the minus strand of QNGE01001387.1, from coordinate 137,410 downwards.
GGAATGTTCTCCATGATAGCTTGATGTTCAAGCTGTGCCAGATTCACTTCTGTCGGTCGTCTGAAATCAACAAGTAGGAATGTGCCAGCAGGTAATCAGTGGAAAACACTCGTCTGTTTCTGTTGATGTAATACATGAAATAACGAGCTTGAGAGCTAAACTTTTTAAGGACTTTGTTAAACTACCAGAGCAGATAAATTTTTGAACGCCCTACGTGTATTTTTAATTCTAACATAGTTTGATTCTTGATTTTATTCTATTGTTGTATGAATCATATAGAATTCAGTAATTGAAAGCCTCATCCAGAGCGAATGAAGTTATTAATTGGAACCAACTGTTGGCGTGAAGTGTCAATCTTTATTAAAAGATTTTCAAGTAAGTTGCCATCTTGACGACAGCCGGGGACGCCGAAACGTCAACAGGATTTGGCCAGGATTTACATTTACAAACGGAATTAAGCCGGTAGAAACGCAGCCAGATTCAACGTGACCGTGGTATTTCCAGCCTCCTAGGAAGCCGCTTGCGTGCAAGAGCGTGTTGGTCTCTTCTGTCCATCAATCGGGGCATCACGAATCTACCCAACTGGGAATAGGCTGTTTACTACCGTACCATTGATTGACAACAAACCAGAAGAGGTCTGGTTGATTCACGAGTCTGGATACGGCATGTGATTGGCGGAGCATTGGTTAACACTCCCAAAGCAACCGTACTACGTAGGGTTACCAATAAAAGTGTTTGTAATTTGAAACATGTTAATGGTATTTCAAACCCCCGGCAGAATATTTTTTACTCTAGCGGAGCTATTACTGGACTGGATTCAATTCTCTACTTGCGGTTAGTTTGGCCAGTCTATCAATCAACTCACCAAAACAAAATTTTCATTAGTTTCACGAACATGTCCGTCATCGTGTATCACTTACTATTGCTAGTAACAGTACTCAACTGGCGCTTGTCTTTTTAACTAACGGAGAACAACTTATTATAAAACATATTATTTATAAGTATATTACCACATTATATATATATATGTGATGTGTTGCTATTATATGTCATTACTTTGATAAATAAACACCCGGCGGTAGTATGGGCTAAAAGGGAAGTAAAAACTAACAGTTAGCTACCCGTAGCTGGCGACCTCACTCTGAACATCTTGGCTCGCCAAAGATGCTGATTACCTGCATCTAGTTTCATCTGTGGTAAAGTACCTAGTTCACCCTGGATACGGAATAAACATTCATAGAATTTTCACCATCACTTTTCAGCGCAATCGGTTAGGAACACCGCAGTTTTCTTACATCCCGGACAATATACACTACAACCCCTGCTCTGCAGTTGAGAATGGTTTTTTTCTGACGCTGCTGTTGTCATGATACACCTTAATAATGAATGCTAGCACCCATGCTTCCTTGTTCATTCGTCGGCCTAGAGTGCAGTTCAATAATCACCGGCGATTTTTAGAAGAACCAGTTCGAGGCACAACAATGATGCGTACGATGACCCTGATTTCTAGTGGACTGGATTAGTGTTTTCACATACACCATCGTCAATTTAGTGATCAATCAAACAGTCCAACATCTTTCATAGTCGCAGGTATGAGGCCGTAAGTCTACACACTATGATTTCTGTCCCGCGTGGTGGCACCTAATTGAACTCATGATCCTAATCAGCTACGCCATCTGGAGAAACACCACATTATTCGTGAGTTCTCACTGTTCGGCTCAGATACATTTTGTCTGAACAAGAGCCGAGCCAAAAGTCATTCGGTACACTCTTGGACTGGTGAGCCAAGACGCAGAGGGTTTGAGACATAAACGAATCACATTAATGTGATGGAGGTCATGCACCTGTGAAACTGTAGCTGTCAAACTTTAAGAACAACACAGAAAAAGAAGGCTATGTCTGAAAAAAGTCTACCATTGGTAGCTACGTTTACTTAATCTGCAGCAAATCTACTCTGTGCACACTCAGTGTTTTCAACTAATGCCGATCGTTCCTGAAACCATAATGCGTTCCGGGTAAATTTGCGGGGGTCAATGCCATACAGTGTACTACTGTAACATGCAGGCCAGCCGACTCTACTCTGGATGCCCGTGACTTCGCGGACCAACATTCGGGCAACGTGGACGCACCAGGGGACAGCGTTCTTCCGAAGTAGAGGTTTGAACAACAGTTCTGAAAAGAGAAACAATACGAACAAACATGAGCCGAAGGCCCAGTAAGCCATGCACACGACTTACACAAACGAAAGCTAAGACGGCACCGACAGCACAGCAGCACGCACAGTCACACGGCTCAAATTCAATTCGTGCGCGCTCGCTGGTTTCGGTTGTGCGTTACACTACAAATGAGACTAAACGCTAGACATCGAACTAAGTGTCACACTAGCTTGACCATCAAGCTCAATCTCCGGGTGGCCAAATACACAAATCCAGGATTAATCTGACCACAGAGTTGACTGAGGTTGGAAATCCACTCCAGCTGCCGATATGATTTCTCATACATTGAGAAATACCACACCTGTGTCCAGGCCCGCCAGGAAGTGCAGTCGGTAAAGAGTGAGCATGGTTAGAGTAGCCAGAAAAAGATCGAACTGAGTTTACTGTCAGAATAACAACGTAGAGGGTTCGGATAGTTTGTGTGTTGGCAAAACTTCCGTTATGTAATTGTTTGAGCTCCCAACCGCTCGAGACTTTGCCTAACAGAACGAGGCGTTCCTAAGAGGCGGATGGGAAAATGAGGATGAGCTTCGCATTGAAGGGTCATGTCAGACGAACAGTTAATAACGAACAGCAAACCTTAACAAGGCCAGATGATGGTGAAGTCGTGACGACATAGACCTCCAAAGAAAGAATGAGTGAATTCCGTATTGTTTTGGATCGGAACTTCCGTCATTTATCATGCATCCATAGATAAGAGACTACAATTTTAGATGTAAATAATGGACCATTCGCTAGAGAACATCAACTGCATTACTGTGGTACTTGTTTCTTCAGTGTAGTGCAGTCACTTGGTCGTGTTCTTAGTGGTTGGTGTACGCTCAGGTGTGTTCACCGTTGTTAACCGGACAAGCGAGTCTCACAACTGGACTGATGACTTTTATTCGTCAAACGGGACCCTAAACAGTCAAGCAGTTTAAAGATTGTGGACATAATTATTACAGTTTAAGCTACTCAATAATAACAACGGATAGCTTTCACAACAGTTGAACACGGTCGGTTGACAGATTAGACAGATGCGGACAACTGAACCTTTATAGGATGTCATAAATAAGACTATTTGTTTTCTACTAACAGATTAAGAAAATTAAAGAGATTAGAATGTATTCTTTCAGTAAATTTGCCAAAGACAAACTGCCTAAATGTATTGAGAAACGTGGGTTGGGGATGTACAAGAAACACCAAGAAAGTATAATGCATACTTTATCGTGAAATGTCAGCAAGTATAAAACACAAAGTTACAGATGAAGCCCTGGGATAAAAAGCACGCAAAAAAAGTTTCTTGCCAAAAATATTTCTTACATAAAGCGATTGCTAAGAGTTGTATGGTACATTTAGGTCGATTTAGTTAACTGAAAAAAGCATACCTTCAGGATAAGAAGAGTGCTGGCTGAAGCCCAAGCTACAATACGGGTGTTGTGCATGGACCAGCGAGAGATGAAAAATAATCTTAATATATTATAGTACAAAGAGTGGAGAAGTCGGGAAATGCAAACTGATCTTTTGCGTAACAGGTGAATTGTGTTTCGAGAACACAACGAACAGAAACACTTATTTGTACATAAAACTACATGCATGTCACCATAGTTTCTGTTGTTAAGTTCATGTACAGAAAAGCCTATTTCCTACCGGATGGCCTTTCATTATTTCTTTGTACATTTCACCCAGTTAGTTCAGTACTTCAATGTGTGTCTCCAACTGACTACTCACAAGTAGTATGGCGCTGTCGTTTATCCTCATCATATGTCTCAGTATATTCGAAAATAAGTGCAACGGGGATGGAGGACAAACCACTCACTTAAAGGCAGAGGAAAAGAACAGATCAGATTGCGTTTGAGGGTAAATTTTCTTAACAGGAAATTTTTGTGGGTTAGATCCACGGTAACAATAGTTTGTCTAGACAGTGGAACGCAAGCTGCAAAACCACTTCAAGTCAGTTTAGCGAAACCAGATAAGAAAACAGTTGGAGCAGTTTTACATGATAAAGCACGTCATGTTGACAAGACAAGGTACGGTTTATCTGACAATCCACATCTCCGAACGAGTGGAAGAGAAAAAATTAAACGACAAAAAGTTTTAGATAAAGTTGTCAACTTTGGTTTGTTAGATGTAAATCCGATTCTGCAAGTGGAAACACTTTTTAGTGAACCTAGATGAAATTAAAATCGTGAAGATTTTCAAAAGTTCACAGAAACGGATAGTTGTCATCCGGATTTTCGACAGTATGCTAGAAAGCTCAATCTGTCAGACAGTCTGTATACGGCTGAATAAGTCTATCAACTCGCCATGATTTAGAAACTTCGACGAAAAATGTGATTAGCTGAGTCAGGACTAGAAATTCAATAGTCAGCGTTTTCGATGACTAGTTATCTTGTTATACATCATAGTGTGGTCTGGCGATTGGAGGAACTACTTGAATCAGTCAAACCGAGACTGATCCCATTCAACCCAAAAGGTAGTCTTGAGTTCACGTATGCTGTTTCATGCGCTTAACGAAAAGAATCACAGAAGGCTTTCATTACACATTATATCTACATACAAAAATGTGCTAGGCAAATCATTTGAACCGAACATGTACGGTCACTCACTCGTTCGTGAAGGTTGTGAGCGTGGCCAGCACACTCTGTGGCTCGAATCGTCGCTCACTGCAACCATGACGTGCAATACAATAGGGAAAAAATTCACAACAAAGGACGAAAATTGGTGAAACAAGGGTAAGTGGGAGAATCAGAAACGGCAAGAATGTAAGCAATTCACTGACTCCAGCATATCTGCATCTCTGATAGCGTCTCTCATCAGCGGTTTGAGAACAATAACCTGACAAGGAACATCCACCCATCGTACTCAATCAACAATGACGGCATTCATTTTGTCTCATCGCGTCGTTGCTTACCATCTTAACCGAATGTTAGTAGCTTTACTATAAAGGGTCCAGTAAGGTGAATTCTCAATTGACATGTGGAGTGTGTGACCTAACGATCACAGACTGTGCAGCCCAATTAGCCGACCAATGCGTCGAGTATTCTGAATGTTCCGAGATACGCTTTGCTGAACGGCCGAACTGTTCACGTGATCACCCTACTAAATGTGAACTAATCGGTAGAGGAAACGACAGTCAATTATCGCAGGTCTGTTGATAACTTAGTCGCAAACGGGTCAAGTTTCTGAACCATAGAGTAAAACAGAATGTACCAAAGTATTCTATACTCACTTTTTCAACGATAATCGGAGGTTGTTTCGACTCTATAGGTGAAGTGGGTTGCAAAAGTGGTTGCTCTTGTTATCCTCGGTGATACCTCATCAGCACATTGCAACCTGACGAGATAGTGCCACTAAAATACCTGAAACTTTCACAAATCCAAGCAGACTTACGTTGAAGAACGTAGGGCTGAAAATGTCCCTGCCTTGAAGAAACGTTTTAGACTTTGAAAGTGTGAAGTGCAATCAGTATAAGTCATCCCAGTCAATCAACGTGGCGTGCATGCCTTTAGCAGAGTGGCTGAGCAGGACAATGTCATGTGCGCATTCCAGGTCGATCGATCTTTCCGTTTGATTTTTTTGCGAAAAGTGAACAGATTACCTTCACTTCACACAAGCAAAGGGCGATTTTATGGCGAGAGGAAATACAGGAACCATGAGTATAATTCAGGTTTGATGCCTTCGGACAACTAGAGTCCTTACTGATAAGTAGTCGGACTTTGGTTACTCACGAACCCAAATTAAGCTGACATAGATAACTTTTTTCAGGTAATTGAGAGCTTTGTTGACACCCGGACAAGGCACTTCAGCTTTGATTATCTGAATATAAATTGGAAGCCCTCCTGAATCTACCCCTAAAACAAATTCGGTTTTGTAGAATAATTCATTTCATATAGATCAACAAGTGACATATTTCAAATTTGAACATTTCAACCGTTCCCATCAATACAGATTAGGTACAAAATAATGGTTTATGACATGATCCGTTCAATATTTCGATCAGTTTTACAAAACCGTCTTGAATCTTGTTCAATTGCTTCCATTTTTTCCATTCCACAACAACAGACTCAGGATAATGACAATCCTTTGCTTACTGTGGGCTACGCAAGCGTCGCATTAGCATCGAATTAAAAATAACAACCATCTGCTACGTGATACTCAACTGGATGCGATGTGCACCGAGTACGCAAACAAAAGCAACATGGAAAATTCGGTAGTATTTCCAGACATCGGTGAAGTAAACGGTTTGCTAACCGTGGGCAACAAAAACTTGGTATCCACGGTGTGCGCATAGGTCCTGATGGCGTACGCCTTATTTTCCACAGTGGGATTTTAAAAATGGACATCGAGATGAGCGTTCTTCAGTAAACCATGGAATCTGGTGAACGGAATTATACGCAAACTTGAAAAACCACGATATCGAATTATTAATCATATTTTGCAACACAATCTGAGTCAATAGGGTTGACAATTTCGTCCCTTACGTTACAAACTGATTTATAATACCAAGTTTAAAGGTACTAGAAACATATTTTCTTCATAAGACTCCGAAACGGTTCGAATAACTAAATCGGATAGCCTACGAGCTGAAACTTCGTCAGTGAATGCCGATAAACCGTTAAATGACTTCAAACCTATGAAGTATTACTATTGGTTTTCGAGTAGTCACGTTACTTAACAGCATAATGGGTGAAATATTTAGACCGTTTATAAGCACAGAAATAGCGGAACAACATACGTGGATCGAATCTACTTATTCCTTCAACGTTACAAACAGTAACCGCATGCGGTTAAAACCCGAAATACCAATTCAGCTCGCATGACCATTTTGCATTAGCAAAGACACGATACCAGTGTGTTTAGTACGTAAATATGTCAAGATGATTTTTGCGCACTATGCAACTAGGAAGACTGTTTATAGGCACTCGTACCGGATGTTCATCTTTCCCATTAGTGTTTACCAGGGATATTCACACCAACATTTCCAGCACTTCTATTCAGACTTACTTTTATCCGCTTTCATCGTTTCCTTTTCCTTTCTCCAGAGATAATCCGCGTCACTAGTAGGGTGAGCGGTAGCTCGAATCACAGTGCATTTTGATCACCAATAGGAATGACTGAAATCCTATAAACTGGCAGACAAGAACACTGGATCATGACAGAGTGGTTGACCGTTCGAATCTTGCTCCGACTGTTCGTAGTAAATGAATTCAAACCAAATGGTACGGATGCGAGTAGCGTGTCCACTTCGTGTCGTAAACCACTAAATACTTGTGGTGAAAATCTGTTCGATTCACCGCTTACCCAAATCCCAACGCAACAGACCATTTGCAACCGACCAATTCGATGTCGCTCTAAGATATAACGTCAAGATTGGACGAACAACTTCAGTGTTGAATCCTTCGTTACAGCTTGTGATGTTGCATGTGCCAGTGAGAAAAACTAACCACAGACCCCGATTTCTTTAATACCGATGTGCGTCTATGAATAAGGGTTCTTGCTTTATGAAGAATAACTGCTTATTGCAACCAGTCCGACGTCTTTCTCTTACTAGTTAGGCGGGAGATTTCGATTCAAGTGCAACTTCAGAGATTACTCGAAGTTATTTATTCTGAGTGCCAATATATACCTTTCCGCTTGAAGATGTCTCGATCTCTCATTTGCAAGGCTGTCTATTGTATTTGCATGATTCTACATCAGGTTGAACTGTCATAAAAACTTTCTCCAGTGCTGCTACACCAGATTCGTCCAGACCAAGTGATTCACCTTGGTACAGTTGGCGTGAACGTGCACATCGCCTTTAGACCAAACATCGAGGAAGGGCCTAACTTAACAGGATATCTAGCCGAGTCCCACTAGAAAGCGTCACGGTGAAATAAACCGACGATCGATAAACTAGATTTCGTGATCGATTGAATATCAAAATCGGTTTTTACAAAAAGATGCTTTCTGCTTTCAGTATGCCTGAATGAAAGCAACCGGAGATTTCAGCTCAATTGAACTGTGTAGTCCGATTGTCGAAAATGATCAATATTAGGTTGCAGTGACCGGATTTCCCGCATATAGCTCCCTCCTATCCTACAGCCGGAAGTGGCGTCTGACAACATTCGGCTGTCACTACGGGACAACATACGGACATTTCCGGCTTGCGACTATTCCTTAATGGAGTTCCATACACGCACACACATAATGGTGAAACAATGAGTCTGTGTTGTGAATTAGCAATATGACACATTAACGTAGAAACTCCCTTCCTACTGTTTCCCTTAGATTAACAGCAATGCGAATAATCGGGAGCAAAGGATGGTCAATCGGATGAATTACAGTTTAGAAATGAATGACCGAATGACACGGAAGGTGCCATAACTTATATTGAGTGGGCAATCGCAAACAGTTAAAAACAGGCAGTAGCAGACTACCAATTACTCTCAGATCCTGGTGGACAGTTCGAAAAGACCAGTGGATCACAACCAGGAAGTGTAAAAGTGGTCTGCTCGAAGAACGGCTCCTCTAGATTAGTTCATCTGAAGAAATATCACTCTGGGTTAGTTCATCAGAAGGATTACCATCCTGGATTAGCCCAAATGATAATTTGTCCTGTCCTGGCAACTATTACTGGTTCCTCATAGGTTGAAAACAGTTGACTGACCACGCAATGCATTATTCCAGTCACCACAGCTGTGTACATATCAAACAATTGTGCCTGATTCGACATTGTGCAAAGCCTGTCAGTACATTACTTAGTAAGTCGCGGTTAATAGTGTACCGAATAAGCTGTCGCCCTGAATGGCCTCACCCGAAGAATCACCAGCACGAGATAGGAACTCCGCAAGCAATCAAAATCTAAACCCTTGAAAATGAGTGGTTTTCTAGTAGGTCAAAGTTTAGAAATGTTTGATATGAAAAAAGAGGGGTACCATTATGTAGTAATACTTGCATTTGCCAACCCTTCCTCTGAGAAAATTCCTATTACACATAAGACTAGCGTAAGTCTCACCCCCAAAAATTCACGAACTAAACAGGAAACATGGGTAAAGAATGTAGATAGCTGCTCATTGATGTTGCCCTCAACATTCAATCAGACTGGTAAGACCAATCCACCATGCACACATAAAATAACATCCCACACTCGGTCACACTTTCCTGAGCCTATGCAATGCACGCTAGGTAGGCTCAAAGCCTGTCGATGTCTTAGTGTGTTTTGAACCTTGATCATTGAAGGTGATGTGAAAACGCAGGCGATTTCGACCAAACGTTAGTGTTTATTCATGCAGGAAGCAGTCAAGACTGGGGGAAGAAGTTAAACGTTTGACATTCGTGAAAGACATATTCAGAGGACCACAGCAGTTTCAAACACCCACAAGAAAGTGATCAGTCAAAAAAACAAGGATGTTGGGTGATTCCGAAGAACATAAAAATGTCTCCTTTAAGTTGGATGTGGTCATCTACTTTTCGATATCGCCAAACGTAGTTAGGTACCCATTCTGACGGGAAAGTAATGCAAAGTATGAATGGGTTGGGTGATAAGTTGCTGTACCTAGCGTGGCTTCAGTTGAAGACTAATCACTTGAGCAGACAAGTCGAGATTAACTTAGCATACTCTCGATGTACGTGGACTACAAGCAATAGACATGTGCGACACAGCTCTCTCTTACAAACAAATACGCTCGTTGCGAAGTGTGAACTCGAGATAACCTCTGGACAGTGAACTAGTTATGCCAGTCAATGTTGTCTGTTCGGGAGAATGAATTCCGGAATAGGGGGTTTTACGGCTTTACGTACGATCATCCTGATGAGTTTATTACTTACAGGGTAGCAGTAAATCTACTGTGAACAGCAATAAGGACAGAAAGAAGTTTAATTTTTGTGGTGAATAAACGGTAACCGGTAATCTTCGCGCATTTCTAACACAAAATGAGGTTAGAAAATACTATACTGGAGCATTAGTGACTTGTCTTAAATCCAATTTCCACGAAAAACTAAAGAAACGCCAGCATCAACGGAAACACTATACCAGAAACTGACCAACTTGGATCCCTGATTTACTTACAATAAGTGTTCCACAATATGACGATGATATGATTGGATTTCAAGAGAAACTGTCGTACAACAGGCAACCCGGTTTGTGAGGAGTAGGGTGCGTACATTCGAGAACCAGAGTGCAAGCCTCAACGCCAGGAAGATGATCGACCAAAAACGAATAGCGGAATAGTGTGCACACACTAAGGGGAACGTGCCACCCAATGTGTGTGAATGCACGTCAGCCATGCAAATTAATGTACCTGTTCGTGGTCCTATGTTTTAGCATAACCTATACGGGAGTTCGTGCAATAGACAACTTTGCAGACCAAGCGTCTTTTGCAATCACAATTAGTGTCGTGAAGAACGCGAGAATGAAGATACTATGGCCGCAGCTGTTTGAAGATGGAGACATCCGGGTGTTCCTGGAGGACGCCGAGGACTTGGACGAAGCAGTCGGAGTCAAGACCGACCATGCGAAGCCATCTGTCCTGCGGACGCCGGTGAAGGGTGGAGCAAAGGCGGTGCTGGAGGTAGCACGAAAAGGCCCTGCGAGTATGGAGTGGGCCGCTGCGAAGGAGGCGCTGGTGGCTTCGGTTGGCAGCCCGGCCGACCGTTAGGAGACGGTGCGGTGGTTCAAGGCGGCCAGGCTCGGACAAGGAGCAGATTCATCCGTGTTCGCCGCCACTCTCCAACGTACTGCTACCTAATGTATGTAAATGCACGTCAGCCGTGCAAATAAATGTACGTGTTCGTATGTTTTAACATAACCTGTACAGGATTCCGTGCGGTAAACAACTTCGCAAGCCAAGCGTCATTTGCGGTCACCACAAAACTACTCGGGTTGCAGATAATTAAATTTCAAACAACATGATTTCCTCCGCTTTCATAATTAGAACACTAAACAGTGCGGTACACAAGAGTCGTGGATTGAGAAACAAATTTGGTACAAGTGTGTTACTATGCAGCAAAAGTTCTCTAACATCACAAATATTGTTAAACGAGTAGTATTCTTTATAACGCAGGCCATAAATATATTCATGTAAAATGTAAATTTCCCCGCTTGACATTTCATTTGTTTAATCAAACAACTATTACGTAAACAGATTGCGTCACTAGGTGAAAGCGTTCTGAAATTCCAGATCGTGGGTAGGAAACCGCTGAGACAGAGGGTTGAGCTGTGCGTTAACGAAAGCGTTAGGGTAAGTCACACCTCACCTCGTGTGTCGGAAGTTCTCTACAACCTCCTTTCATAAAGTAAAGTCTGGTTGCAAGTAAGTGGATGTCAATTTAAATAGTGTAGCTTCACCATCCGTTCGTGCAAGTTATTGCTAACCATTGCCAATGAAGGAATCTGCTCGCTTTTGTCCAGTGGGGAAGACAGTCGTACACGAAACAGGATTTGAACCAGAATGCACTGATCAATCAGTTTTCAATAACAATAGCCCAGCAATCAGATCATGCATTTCGTTCGGTTTTACCTCGAAACGGGATTATGAGCTTTCGGTTTCACGCCACTGGAAACACATCAGCCATCTTGAGAAAAAGTGTTATGGGAGCAATGGGAAATAGCTGTGAAATATTAAACACATTCCAGAGAGTTTGGGAAATTAATTACGAAAGTAATCGATGATGGTAAGCAAACCTCAAGAGGAGGGGCATGTTTAAAGATATCGCTGTGTATTTTTTGCTCGCACAGCTAAACGCGAGGAGGCTTCAGAAATATATTGGATCATTAATGACTTCACGGTCACAAATAAACACTCCTTTTTGTATACACATGTATATTGCATACTTAAGTGAATTCGAAGCGCCGGTAGGTGTTCATACTCTGTAACATGAAATCTGTATACGATTACAAAATCAAATGTTTGCTAGAAAAATTTTGCTCCCCTCGGAAATATAGAAGTATGCATGATGCGACGATGATACGGTGTAGCGTGCGTGCGTAGGTAGACGACCAACAACCCACAAATGGTATAGGGGTGAAGATAAAAGAAGAGAGCGCAGAATGCTCTGTTCTGAACAAAAACAATGTGCAAGTACAAAACGCATCGTGTTTTTGTGGTTCGATTGTAATCATTGTGATCAGAGAAGGCAACCGGCACTTGGTACTTTTGTTGAAATGTAAACCAATGCCTGTCATTCGTTCTCCATGATAAATATGTCGTGTTTGAAAACTTGAGGCTTTCCACCGCGAAGAACCGAGAAAAACAGTATAAATTAACCCGAAATGTTGGATTTGTGTGGCGTTTGCAGTTTTCGTCCGGATTATTCTATGGGATAAGCAAGGATTCTGGATGGTTCCAGACAGAGAGCTGAAGAAGAATAGCAGATGAGAAGATTATCATTCGTTGAGAGGACACAATTCAACAACCGTTAATGCAGCAGACAACTTATTCACTGCATACTCTAGGAGAAACAATGCGGTGGCTGATTTGTAATAATAATTACATTATTAAGACAATTGTACTGATCCCGCTCAAACCTGTCGCATTCGTACAAACGTACGCATGTCAAATAAACACTTGCCCCGAATGAACGAAACAAACCGTCACTGTCAGTGGCCTCTCTGTAAACAACGTCCTTATGAACTTTGGCAAATATCGATCGTTTTTTTCAATTGCGATTTCGCACTCTTTTCTATATTTTATCTGCATTTGCTCGTTCGACTTTCGAAGCATCAGCCGTATCGTAGTTTGAATAAATGTTCTTGCGGTAAATAATCTTAGCTCCTACATTTGACAAAGAGAACAAAATCACGCGTTCCTGCTTTCCAGACAGCAGCTTGTACATGGATCAAACTATCAATACCTTTAGATGATATCATATATGTTCGCACTATCCGTTCCACTTCCTAAAATCGAACAGGAAAGCATCAGTCCGTTTGTCATAATCTAATCAATCACCGGTTATTTCAAAGTTTCCTAACCAGCATATCAAATCCGATGGAACTGTGGTGAGTTGGACAAACGAGTGGCAGATATAAGTGAGAGATGTTGACTGTGTGAATGATGGATATCTAGTAAGGATCATGTGGACGACGTCTACAGATATGCTGATTACAACAATTTGCCTTGTTCGTCCCAAGTGGCTATACATCAAGCGCACGTCCGCAAAAATGTAACCAGTATGGGATGAGGAGAATAAAGTTTGCATAGAATGCGAATTACTGATGAGTAGTCAGGGATTTGGTTAAGTTCAAATTGAACATCACGTATTTGGCCGTAGCTGTCGCATTTGGATGGAGTTCCCAGTCAGCTTCTCCGCTCTTGTTGGAGCTCGCCAATAGTGCATACACTTGCCACGACCGAAATTAGAGTTCCGACCACTGCGCCAATGACCTCACATTAGGCACGACTGAATTATCTCATCTGAACGCTCGAGCACCTTCGCTTGTGAGTAATGATCGGGATGCCCGATCGTCTCAAGGGGAGACAGTAATTGTGTCCAACTGTCTCCAATCGATAACTCCGCCGTTAGGGCTTCCGAGGCAGATCGAATTCTCTGATTTCATTGAGCCTGCAAAGGTGGTTGAGCCTTCAGATATGATAATTCGGCTGTGCCGGGTGTGAAGTTAATGGCGCAGTGGTCAACACGGTTGCTTCACGAAAGTCTGATCAGACTTCTAATCTCGACGAGCCTTAATGAGGTCGAAACTCGGGTCTAGTGCATCTTTTCGAAAGAGGCTGACTGGAAAGCCTATCTGAATGCGAAGGTTGTGATCAAAGATGAGCAGTGTTCATCCTAAAACGTGAATGTCAGATATGCCCAGAGGTTACGCTGTTCTCAACCAAAATGGGGCTGTACATCAGAGATAAAGTTGGGAACATCAAAAATGTGCTGTATGAACATTATTTTAGTGGGGGGTGGCTAACTAATAAGACGGCTTTTAGAACAAAAATTTGAATAGAGTGCAGGCGTTAAAAACAAACATGATTTAACTTCAAAGCACATGAGTGACTCACTGAACCCTACTCTGGTTGCTTTGTAGTAACCATATTGCTACTAAGGTCACGTATTCGGGGTAATCGTTACGCTAGGCCCAGTGTGCACGACGCAGATGAAGAACAAGGTACCGTTCGTTAGGCATACCTAATGACGTTATTACGAAAGCATGATTGAATAATCTAATATACACAAACGCGCATGACCTTCAGCCAAGTAGTAACCAATTGACAGCCCACGCGATACGGATTTGTAGACAGATCTCCGAGGCAGATAGAGCAAAAACTAAACCGCTGATTCGGCTGCACTGCTCACACAGATACGATGGAGCACAGTACATTGAAAGATGACAGGTCAGATGAATGACAGTTTCAGCTACTTCACACTGCCTGTAAATTGGTGGCCACATCACGATGTTTGGAAGACTGTCCGGGGAGTGCAGAATCGAGTGCGTCCGCGTGGCATGAATGTCCTGCAAACTGAGCAACACATGTAACAAAACGACCAGTAGGCCTGATTAGCACACTGGTTGGTCAAATCGATGGAAGCACTGGCTCTTCACGAACAAATTTAGGTAACTATATACTTAAGTACCTTTTGAAGGATCGCTGCCACTAATAGCTAGTGCGCCTTTCTTGTTATACGTAACTCGGTTGTTTGTTTACAACGAATGCACCTGGGTGTTAATTGTTTGGGTTTAAAACCGAATTTTCGGAGTCCAAACCAAGCCCTGCGAATTTGCCCCCTGAATCAAGACTGCTTTTTATTTACGCAGCAGACAAGATTCCGTGCCAGTGCTGTTATTGTGCTTGACGTTGAGGTTGATATTTTGATTTAAGTATGGGGCCGGATATCGTACCTTTTGTGAATGCCATTCACCCCCACCGTCACTGTAAATCTGAAATCCAGAATCCGTTAATAAAACCGTAAAGCGCGTCAAATAGTGAGTGAGCCATCTTAGACGTACTGGAAACCACCCAATTACCACGGGGTGTTGATGCCCGCAAACATCAGCAACTCAGAACAAACTCCGCTGGAGCCAGAACAGCCTCTAAACTCAGGGCATTATTTTACCGATGACCTTTAATGACACGGGGATAGTGGTTCTTACAGTTGAGTATACTGGACAGATCTTATTACAAGATTCATCAGTCCAAATGAGTACAGGTGGTTATTCGAAGATTCTAACAAATATGCTTGCTACGGCTGAATGTGCACAGCCCAAATGTGGATAATTCGATAACTGGCCTCGGAGAGATTGGGGTGACTCTGAGTTAGGAAGATCCGCAGTTACGAACCCATTAAATACCTGTCAATAAATATACTGCAACCCGTATCATACACACAATATCGAAGATCAAATCGTGTCTTCTCGATATGCGTTATCATATAGGACTAAACTGGAGGTGGATGAGGTTTTGGCTACAGACCTGATTGTTTTGCTTACAAGAGAGGGTTTATCGGGAAAATACTTTAACACAGTACCAAATGAAATATAAAGGTAACAACCGGCACAACACTGTGAATTCTGAACGTAAACATAAATATAACAAGATCACCAGGTGAATTCCCTCGTGAAGCGAATAATCACTACAAGCGCAAACATAAAGATGATACCCATAGTCCCACATTCGATAACGGCTGGTACCCTTGAGCGTATTTGTCTGTAGGTGTTCAGTGAGTGTATATGACAGCAAGGTTTTATCATAACGCATGGAACTGTGAGGAATGTTGAGACATTGAGACAGGGTCACACGGGACGAAAGTTATGGTTCAGAAGATTGGACAAATGGACACGAAAAATGAAATGACAGGCAAACCGTTTCCAAACACAGAGAAGATTGTGACGTAATAAATAAATCTTGAAAAAAAACTGGAGAATACGTTCCCGGTTGCTTTAAAAAATCAAGCAGAATGCGTTAGACTCTATGTTGTTCAACAATTGTGGCCTTCGGTACAGATGACGTTGTGGGGCCGTGAACTCACGGAGATGCTTAGAGATTCTGTTTGGTTTCAATAATTTAGGCGTATGCGTTCTGAAGCAAACAGCTGGTTTCAACTTTTCCATACCACGCAGCTCATGGTGCAGCTACACGAATACGTGGTAAAACCGTAGAAATTGATAGACGTAGACTGTTCGTTTATAGCCTTGGAAACTGCGTAGGCTCTGGTTTGCTTTGTTATATGCAACCCTGCAGCGTCATACGCTCTGAATATACTGTCTGTTAATCTCCTATTTGTCACTGTTGACCAGTAATGGCTAACAAACGACAGTTGTTTGCCGTCTTCTTTAGTACTGTTGCACCGACGTTGCTCTGCTTTGGTAGTGTATTCTACTGCGTGTCCGTCTGTTTAATACCATGAACCACGACTGGCTCAGCAGAACTCTTTTCGTTGTATCCATGTGACACCAGAATGTATGGAATGTCCCTAAAGAAATTTGTGTTTTCCAAGTGTGTTGTTTAAGGCCATACCACTATAAAGATGCAAACAAAAATAAGTCACGTGAACCATACACGTGTATTTCCATGAATGATCGTGTCTACACTGGCTATCGGTAGTGTAGTACCGCTTTTCTGTGCGAAACAGTGATCAAAGCGAAACACCTAATCGATTAGCCAAACAGGTAACTCATTACCGCCTCTGCTGCGTCACCACATCCACAGATTGAATGCCAGAAAATATAGCCGAGTAGATCAAACGATCTGGCAACCGACCGGAGAGGAACTAATCTGTGGTTCAAAACATTAGATGCCAGACGAAATAGATGGATTCCGACTGTGAAGTCCTTAAGTCTATGGACGTTCACGTTGTCATTAACACATCTCAGATAAAACGCAATGGCCTACTGTTAGTGTGTGCTCAAGAATAGGAATGAACGCTAGGGAATAAACTTGAGTGGGACGAAAAACGAAGCTCCCAATACATCTTATCACCAATCTTGATGTAACTAACGACAGACTGTTGTTTTCTTTTCAGGAGAGAGTAGCTTGGATCTTAAAAAGGATCGCATGCTCAAAGTGCAAAAGAGAAGAGCATGTTTGGACGATTGGTTAATCATATGCAATTGAAGATCACTCACCTCATACTTGACTCTGTCAAGAAAAAAGAACACAACAAAAATACGCAAACCATCTGTTAGAAACGTGGTGTGGGGGAACTAGTTTTTCAGACTCAAAAGGTGCTCTGATGGCTGATGAGCACGTTTATTTGAAAAATATCTTTAGTTTTTTAAAGGGCCTACCAATAAAGCTGTGACAGGAAAAAAGTAATTTTTGAAAAGTGTTCCAATTGAATTGTGAAGAACAAGACTGTCAACTGGAAAGCACAAATAGACATAAAAGTGGCATTTATAGCCATTGACATATATGTATGAAAATGATGATACATGACCGAAAATGTATTAGTAAGCATCGAAGCTGCAATTCGAAAACTCATGACGCAGTACGAAAAACCATCAGATCAGTCGTAAGCAATGAGTTTTTATGTTTTGTATACAAAGACATAAACCAGCAAATAATTCAAATATACAATAATTACGAAGTCGAGAAAAACGACGCAATGTGAAAAACAATTATAAGACCACTCATACTTCTGTAATATCCTGTAACACAAATAGATGTAAATGTAAATGCAATCTCTGGTGTTCTACTAACTGGAGACACACTTGTACTTTTAACGCCCACTTTAACTGACACGGATTTATCATTCGAGGCAGATGTGAAAAATTATCTTTCATCCTGTTCCCACGAAGCCTCTTTCGCACGGTAGTTTCTGTTGCAAAACATGACGAGAATTCGTTGGTGATTGTCTGTCCAGTCGCATAGTAACCTGTTCCATGCCATATATAATAATGGGTCGCCGTATAGGAACATTTCCGTACTACTCAATTAATGAGGTTAGCTCACACAGTTCATGGTGAAAAAATGACATTCAGTCGTGAGACAAGAAAATAACAAGGAGTTTACCTGAGTGACGTTAACATTAACTATCTCAATAAATACGGTCCGCCAATCTGTCACTATTAATAACCGACACTGTTGTTTACAAATAATCAAGGTAGACCACAGTGACCTATTTACATCGAAAGTATTTTTGATATATGTAATTAACTAGATGGTCAATGCACTAGGTTTTTGGTCAGAAAGTTTTGTCAGTAAAGCACAAGTGTACACGCATCTTTGGAAGAATGATTTAGAACAATTTCAGAACAATTTATAAACACTCGGTAATTCAGTTTATTGGTTGCGTTCTACTTCTGACATACAGGCTTGTTCATCTGAACTGAAGAAGCTTCTACGTCAGAAGTGAAACGTCACCAATGAATCAAATGACCAATTGTTCATAAGTTGTTCTGAAATTATGAGTCTTCAATCGGTCTCAAGTATTGATAAACAGATTGGGAATAACACAACGTTACGAGCAAGTTGTAGTACTCTACGTTTCAACCACCTCCTCAGGAGTGTTGTAATCGAAATCACATTGACAGAGGAACAAAGATCACATGGGATTTGCCGCGCTTAGGTCTAATCCTTTGCTCACTAAGTGGGAGTGAGACAGATGTAGATAAGACGCGTCCGTGTCTGGTGCTGTTTATCCATCTACGCCACACTGCAGACAGGGGTTTGCTATAATTGCGATTAACACAAGCGTGCTGTGTTTATCAATAACATGTTAAACATGACGGCCAAGCTATTCAACTTCATTCGTACTAAATTTGGTGCGGATATCTTACAACTGATTAATAATCGAACCACTTTGGTCTCAAGTATATTTCGATAATGGTTTAGAACAAGTTATCCCATAATTTGCAGAGGAGATTTCAAACAAATTCCACAGAAAGTCAGGAATATGAGCTCACATTACACATGGATGATTGTGAACAAGGGCTCTGTTAGGCTTTTAATCACTCATTCCGATGCGATGATGTTCGATGCAGTCACAGTGTTCTTTACGGCTACTTATAAATATTAAACAAGCTACTAGTTTTGCTACGAGTAGCAACGTTCTACATCGAATACATATACAGCAATCAGAGAACTCATTGAACACGACGATACACAAGACCGTTCGCACACTGCTAAAAATTCGCAGTATTCCACAAATCGGAAGGAACATCAGCACTGGGCGCCCTTAAATTTGTCAGCACGCTTCTCGTCTGCAAATCAAAGATCAGATGTTCAGCCTAATGAAACGACGGGGAGACCGCACTGGTTAAAGTCGGCTGCTTCCCTATAAAATGGCCATTTTTGACCACAATTATGCAGTCATGATCATCACGACAAATTCACATGTAAATGAACAATCGTGCAAACGAATCACACTAGAATCCAAAATATTTGCCACGCCCAATCAAACGGTAGATGATGCCTTACGTCAGTGGTCAACTGTTGATAGGTTAGATATCGAGTGAAAAGTGGAAGTACCAACTGTCAGCAGACTGCTTCCAGATTAATCAAAGCCGTTGAGTATTTGGAGCAAAAATGCGACTATGGATGCAGCGACACTGATACTAAGGAAACGTGGTATGAAGAAGGAAGTGTTCAGTGAGAAGTAAATACGAAAAGTAATAAACGGAATCTACGGTGGCTACTTGGAGGGAGCATCTTAAAAATGAGTTATATCAAATGAAAACTACAAACAACCGAGTCCCATCATTTCTGACTAACGAGGTTACGACAGCCACCTAGTAATCCGAACGTCGTCAGGTCTACAGTTGGCTGGAACTCGGCCAAATAAAAGTGTGATTTCAGGAGTCCGTACAACCTAGCGGATGCGCTTGTTTAATGTCTATTATAAATGAGGTCAACCTCTCTTGAAGGAACTCCATTAGTTACACAAATTGGTGCATTTCCAAAAACAGTCTCACTTTGAAATGGACAAGCCGATAAACTCACAACGTTGCAAAACATAAGATCAAGTTTAATTTGTGTTCAAACATTCCGAAACACGATCACTAGACTACTTGATATATATATATATATATATATATATATATATATATATAACAGCACAAAGGATGCACCAACCATTGGACATCCAGTTACTACATAAGGCAGCCTTGGTGAACCCTAAGGAACGTGTAGAACCACACGAACAACCTGGTGTGGTCTATGCGATTCCATGTCTCGGGTGTGACGAAGAGTATGTGGGAGAGAAATGCAAACGGATGTGCACACGAGTGCACGAACACCATTTGGCAACGCGACGAGCCGACTCTAGATCACAGCTGTTGCACCACTACGCAGAAACAACTCACGAAGTCAACATATATCGTACGAAGCTGGTCGCGCAAACAAAAACGACAGGGAAACGGCTTGTATTGAAAGCCGTCTGTTCGTGGAATTAGTTCAATCGACGCGTCGATATAGGTAGCAACTATGTCAGCAACAGCATCATTGATGCTGAAGAGAGAGGCGGACGAAGATAGACAGACAGACAGACAGGCGAACATGGTGAGTGGCAAAACAGTTTCATCTTGACACGTTTATTTGTTGGATAACGGATCTTAGTGTGGATTTGAAGTATTACAATAAATCGTTCATTACTCAGCGTGTCTTTCCTAAACACTTTATGTATGTATATACATATACTTTATGGACTACAGCAACCAAACAAAATCGGCGGTCAGTTCGGATGAAAACATTCTGAGACGAGACACAAAAAGACGGCCTGTTCGTATGCCTTGAGCGTGAGAGGTCTCGCAAAATGATTCGGATCACTAACGAACACGACTGACGTTGTTTCAAACAACACAGCAAAGCGATCGATCATCCAACACACGCTTGGGTGTGTGAACATATGTTCGACTTCTAGTTGAACACAAGCGCCTATTGAAACGCATTGAAATTTTTTTACTGTGGGTACCTTCCAATTTTTTTCAATAGGTTTTTAAAAAGGCAAATAATCCTGTAAACCATTGATGTAATTAATTGTCGGTATTCTGACTCACAAAACAGGTCCACTGGACATAAAAGAGAAAAGTATTTTTCTATAGAATAAGGTTGTGATGTAGTTACGCCGTGCAGAAACAAATGGACATGCTCGTTTGAGGTGTTCCGTCGAAATGTACGGAATATGCACTTTAGCCTCCATACACACGTGAGTGCACAGCGGAATATCTGCTCGCCTGAGTAAGCGACCTTCATGGTGTGTTAATAATTCATCTAGCCACTCTATCGTCCTCCTTAACTTTACATATATCCCTCTTTTTGTTCACAAAGCAAAACAGTTTCAGTGAATTCGGTATGGTAGTTAGAGTTAATTACACCAATGGTAGCGATGAGGCTGATGTGGAGCGTGAAAAGGAAAGAATGCAGTAAGCTTCACTAAAGAGAACGAGAACAGTGAGTGTGATCGTGAGAATAAAAGTTTATTGGACATTACAGTTGAAAATCTGTCCAACCATTAGTGTCGGTATGAAATTGGGCACATGGGCGGGGGTTTTCCCGTGACCACTATAAGCATGATTATTGTGCAACAAATGAGATCTCGAAAACCCCATTCAAATATCGTACTCATTTTCCAGAAGGGATTCGAAATGAGGGTCTTCAAATTTAGATTGGAAGCTACGGTTGTCTTAGCGTAAGATGACAGTAGCCACCCCGTACACCGAGTAACGTTCTACAAAGTGTGTTGTGTGAGAGAAGCATAATGCCATACAAATACAGAAAAACCAAGTCCTTAGACAGTGCTTCATAAGCTATACACAAACTAAGCAAAAAGCAGTCGTATTAAAGAAAGGAAATTTCGCAAATAAGTTAATTCCATGTGATGTACATAATCTGTAGATTCAGGAAAAATTCGGTGTCTTCCCGTCATCTATATTTCGTCTCCTTTAACCAATTTTCAAATAGGAACCCCTCATATTTACGAACAATCACAATAATTCCTCCTACCATGGACTACTGGCCACATTAGTAATGAAGACAGTCAAACTGGCTTTCCTGACTAGTTTCTGTTAAACCATGTATAATGCTAGGGGCAAGCGGTTCAGTAAGACGGAACCTTGAGGAACGTGTAGACTGGGATGTAATTCAATAAGTTAAAGAATCAATCAAGGTCGCAAGGGTATCGAAAAATGAGTGCAGGCACTTAAAAGTGCAGATGATCCGAAACAAGAACCATGCGCTTCGTATGTGTAGTCCATTTTGATTGAATGAGGTTTGATAGTGCAAATGCAGTGCAGTACAGGCATACAGCGGGTGATAGGTTCAGCGTTGGCCATAGCTCGTAAATATGTAGGCGATCGATATCTCATTTCACATATTAAACATTTTGTTAATGACAAACCAACTTGACTTAGTCGCTTGGTTTATACATAGGACCGCAAAGTCATAATCATAGAAAATAACGCAAATCATCAGGAATTGAACACACCTCATTTCCGTGAGTTTTATCGTAGGATGAAGAGGACTCTGTGAAGAAAAGTAGATTGGAAACTTTGCAAAAACAACAGCTGCGAGCATAGTATCACGATTATCAAATGCTAACTAACACTGTGATGAGCACCACCGTAAGTCTAAGTGAATCAATTTCTACGTGTGCAAATGTTACAGCTCGTTTTTCTTTACAAACAGAATGATATTCAGGAGGGGACATTCTGATCTGAGTTCATTTAAAATAGATAACAACTAAGCAGTTCACGTGACCACTATGAATTACAAACACAATTAATGGTGATTAAAGGAATACTTTTAATGTAGGATACAAACTGAACAATACTCACAGTTCAGCGTAAACAGATAAGCTTTTCTGGTCAGTTCCACCGCTACTGAAGTTTCGTTTCCGTCAGAGCCCGTTAGTAGTGCACATACAGATATCCATATTGAAGTAGGTAATTAAATTCATACCACATGTTTTTAAATTTAACATAGTGACCCCACGATAAATCACCACCCAAATTGCTAGTGAATACGGCACGATCAAATATGAGTAGCAATCAACTTCTACAAATGTGATCCTACTGACAACTGTTATTTTCTGAATAAAAAAAACCACTTTACAAAATTGCTCAAATGAATCAAATTAGGTTTCTATACGAACGACTTATGTGTACTAGATAAAATGAGCTGCCACATCACACAGCATGAGGTTTAAAGGTCAAAAAGAG
This sequence comes from Paragonimus westermani, assembly GCA_008508345.1. Taxonomy (NCBI): domain Eukaryota; kingdom Metazoa; phylum Platyhelminthes; class Trematoda; order Plagiorchiida; family Troglotrematidae; genus Paragonimus; species Paragonimus westermani. Next base: position 114,136 of record QNGE01001387.1, on the reverse strand, counting down.
AGCCTCCGCGCTCCAGTTCGAGTCAGTTGCCTCATCAGTTCCTCAGGATTCATAGTTTCTTCAACTTTCACGCTTGAGGTAGCCAGTGGACTTGCAGACTAAGACCTTGTCAATCATCACAATTACCATAAAGTGATCCACTAACATTTCAAACTCAGTAATCTCAGTAACATCATCACCTGTTATCAACTTTTTTCATAGTGCAGAGTGGACGTGAACGGACTCAGCACCACTCGAGCCACCCTCCAAGTTAGCTTGATACTTTCTCGACCCCACTTCCCTCGTTATGGCACAACCCTGATCACTGGACCCGGTTGGTTTGGCAGGTGCTAAATCGCCTAGGTGAATCAGCTAGTTAATACTGTCTGGGGCAGCAACCAGAGTGTGCAACGTCGTCCTCACGTAACAACCCTCTAGCTTATTTTCACAGTTAGAAGGCACATCAATCCCATTCACCTCAGCTTGAAATGTGCTGTTATTTTGGTTGTATCAGTGTCGTCATCATAACCACACACCAGCCTTGAAGAATATTCCCGTTCCATTGTCAGTTTGGATTTGTACTAATATTTTTGAGATCCATGGCCATAGGACAGACAGTGTTTGTAGCCGAGCTGCTCTGGCTTCTCTATACTTGTTTGGCTCTCCATGACAAACATTTACTCAAGCGTCGGATGAAACTGAGAAAGGCATGATACAACTTATAAGATCCTATTCAAATGAAAGATAGTGTCGTTACACAATGCACTTCTTATCGAGTTCGGGTCATCGTGACGTAGTGTCAAATTTATAGTCCCCTGGAACTTTACGCAATGATTTTTTCCCAAACGCAATGCTAATGGTGCATTTTTCCCGAGATACCTTATATCTCGGAGACCTTCGAAAGTTGTGAAATCGTCTTCAACTATCGTGACCCACCGCTTCATCAGGGGTCATTCACCGAACTCATGTTGTCACACTGATCAATTAGTCACATAACCGTTGATGATGATGAAACGTATTGCGGTCTCGACAGCATCCGGTTAGACTTCGGCAACTGCACCGGTTTCTCCGTTATCAATGGAGCGTGCAACAATGGTGACGTTTTCACCCATCTGTGTACCCTACCGATCAATACAGGGCAGTCATCAGAAACGTTTCCTGGCTCGGAAGTCTAGTGAACCGGTTACCACTTCGTGGACGGTCGCATTCGTGAGCGGTATTATGTTCGCAGCCATTGGTTCATGTGTTGCTGGGAGCATGTAAACGAGACTAAGCGCAAACTCCCAAATGTGGATCATGAGGCGATAATTTGTGGAGTTTACCTTGACAGCAAACCTAGTTGCAATCATACCTTACCATCAACGGAAATAACCAAATGGTCTAGAATGACCACTTTTCTAAAGGTATTTCCGAAGAGAGTAACTTTCCAGCATACCAATTAACCGATCGCTTTAGACAACAAAACCCAACTCACAAGAGACAAACTCCAACAAACATTGCATGAACTAACCGTGAAACACGCGAAGGGGTTCCGCCGAACTATCGGGTCTTCGTAAAGTTCCATCCTTTAATGGAAAAGAAACCGAGTGGTGAATAACTCTATCAAAGGCTCTGAAAATCCAAGACAACAATCCTGTATAGTGCTGTACATAGGTACCATTCTACATAGATTCACTAGCTGGACTACCGGATGCTTTACTCAACAACATTACATTCTGGATTCCAGTGGAGGAGGGACATTTTTACAAGTAGTGTGTCACAGAACATTAACGACAATCCACCATAAACCCGGAATCCGATCACTGTTCAACAAAAGCGGCGTGCAACAATGATGAATCAAGATGGAATTAGATTCACGTTGTATGGAATGCAAGAGAACAATGGAAACACTCATTGCAGATCGTGGGTTGTAATAAATCGGAAACGTACCACATCACAGTTGTACCATGGGGTTAGTATAGTATATTAGAGGATTCTAACAGTTGGACCGCTAGACTCCATTGCGGATCGTGTGATGTGAACAGGAGACAATGAAAATAACGTTTGCAATGTGTACAGCAGCGACATCTGGGGTCCGCTGAACACAGCTCACTCGACCGAGAAGGCAGTTAACTGCATTGCAGCCCCCGCCAAAACGTTCTGATTTAGGGCGCATCACATACATATTCAGTCAGTCATTTCAAAGCATGTTGGTCTAAATTGAGTGATGAACTGGTATATAAGCAAACGCTTTCATTGCGATGTGAGTTTATTGAATCAGTTACAGTTTACTGGCTGTGATATTACTATCCTGACAACTGAAAATTGAAATAATGAATAGACGTGATCCTTAGTAAGATCTGAACTACCGTACTACAAAGCTATGATTCAATCAAGTTCTATGAAAAACTAAGCACTAGGGAAGCCACTACAATTCAAAGATTTGAACGAAAAGCACTGTTTATCATCATTATTACTACTACTACTATTATCATGCTTTCGGAGACATTTGCCAACGTATTCACTTTTACGGATAAACAGTGTAGCACAGTTGAGGATTTCAGAGGAGACCTAATTGTGAAAAATCTGCACTTCTGCTGGATTTGAACCAGTTGTAGTCCAAATTCCTCACAGCTGGATCCCTTCTAAAGTCTATTAAGTGTCTTCGAACATGAGGATCGCAAGGGATTCACCGGACTAAACCAATATACAAATTACCCTGTTACAACTTACTTCACTGGCAAGAAGAGTGAATGATATTTCAGCCTTGAGAAGCGTCAAAAGCGGTATATGTTCGAACGGTATTCACCATGTCAGTGATAAAACAAGTGGCCGATAAAAAACCATAAAAGTAAAAATTCTACAGATGCAGGCATCCCACTGATTGTAACATATTATCAATACTGGAGACGTTTGCAAACATCAAAATAGGTGGTCATGTGATCCCCAATATGGAAGCCGACAAGTGTTGGTCAAGGTAATCAACGTTTCGAGCGTAAAGTCTAGCTCGTATAGGCCATGCCTTCTCATTAGCCCGTGGCACATGAGCGGAAAGGTTTACAAATATCAGCTGCAGAAGAGAGGTGGTCTGCACTGAACAACTTAATTATTTCGCAAGGAAAGATTACGTTCATGAACCTCAGAGAGAGCCAGATCGCACCCACGCACTAAAGATAGGCCAGACGTGAACGTTGCTGAATTCGCTGTGAATAATCACCATTTTCCTGAACGTCTCCGCAGCAATATTAGCAGCTGATAATTAACAATGCTTACGTAGATGGAGCGCTTAAAAATTTAATCGGCCAATCAACTACAACAGGGAGAGCCCATCCAAAGTACAGCAAAATTATTACTAGAAACTATCATCCTTGTTTTCGGTACAACTACAATACAGAGCTAATGGCTTCCTCTCTGTGCACTCAACCCGCCGGAAAAAATGTCAAGCATAAGCTCAACTGAAAGCGGGTGGGAGACAGTGGAAACCTTGTTCGACCGAACCAGAATTCGATGGGAAACGAGCGGCATTCTAAGGACGTTTCTTTAGAGTTCCAGATGAATATCAGAAACGCCCCAATAAAAATACAGACGTTTGGTTGTACAGTTGTGGATAAGTATAAATCCACCTCTAAAAAAGCATACATACCATTCCGACGGTCAGCAGTCCGCAGAAAAATGAATTGTACTGTAAAGTTTTCGATAGAGGTTGATGAAGTAAGATGTGGACTCACTGCTGCTGGGGGTACGGGAGTGCAGCCATCTCGAACTAACAAAACACGGGGCCTGTTAGATGCTGAGTCCGTGACAAATGGCCGACCATTCGAAACGTTTGAAAGTTCATCCTCTTCTTCCGAAACTGGACAGGATAGAGAAGATCGACTGGAAGAACGGGAGAGTTGACAGTGGTTGGAGTGGTTTAGAGGGATCACCTTCTGACTCACTACACTAGTATCTCGATGGATTGAAACACTATTGATTAGTTGTATTCGTTTCGACACCCCATGTGACTTTTGTGAGTTTGATGTGGTCTTAGTATCCAGACTAGAAGAGGCGGCTCGAGAATTGGAAGCTGTCATAATGCTCAATTTCTGCGGAGAGGACAAGTGAGCGTCAGCTGATTCACTTCGACGAGAAAATGATTGACGTCGGTCGACGATTCGGAGAACACTGTTAGATTCGGCATCTGATGAGAGGATATGAGAGTCAGCATTACAGAAAAATATCTTTGACAAAAACCCGTTAAACTAAGTACGCGTGTTCCTATGACTCAATGTATTAATCTCGCACAGCCTGAAATATAGACATTTGAGAATGTATAGTTTACTACCAGGTCCACGTAATCCTACTCCGTCCACTAACGCAACAGATAAACAAGAACCATAATAAATGCAACTATCTGTAGTTTTAAAGCTATCTTCAGCTTCGGAAGTCTGAGCACTTCGACACGAGACAACCGTGTTGATCATCCTGTCACTGGCATCACATTAGGCCCGACTGAATTATCCTATGCAGACGCTCAGCAACATACACCTTCGAATAATGTTCGGACTGTCCGGTAGACTCAAGAGGAGACAGTAACTGATCTGTTAACACGAACCGGTGAGCCCACGAGTAGAAACTAGTAAACTTGTCAAGAGGTATTTTGATTATTGGTAAGAAAAACAGGTGATTTTGGTTAACACAGAATGAACACCACTAACACTTCATTGCATGTATTTCTGTAGACATTTTCAATTAGCCCATTTCGCATAGAAGCATTGCAGTAGAGGTCCGCTCTCGTTAGTGATCGTTAGTAGTACACAACTTTGTGGGGACCCGGGTGTGAATTCCGCCCTCGCTTTCACGGGACAATCCTGATGACCACTCTGTTAAGGGTATGATTTTAGGCCCGACAAAACCATTACATCGGAACACTTAACCACTCTTGTGCAATGCAGTGATCAACTGTGAATAGGGTATAAGTTAGAGCATGGCAGCAATAAAGACTAAGGTTACTGAAGTGCATAAGTGTAAAGTGTGCACGATAACCACTTCACACCGCTTTGCACAACTTTTGATAAACAGCTCTTTGGTGTCCTCACTTCATAGTATCGACTTAAACATCTAAAAAAATGTTGATGGTCGTGTAGAAATACAGTACAAAAAACGCTCGTATTCAGAAAGTCAGTATCAGGCTAGATAAATATTATTTTCTGCGAATACTATATGTACGACGCCAATTCGGTGGTAACAGTACCATACCATCCGTTTTGTTCATGCTTCAAAGTTATAGTAGTGAACCCACCTGTTTTGTAAACGGTTTACACCCAGTAATCAAGTGATGTATTACTTGCCACTCAACACTGAATTGCATGGCTTAATCAACCTGCTTCTACTCTAGCTAGCCCATCCATGTTTGTCCCCATGAAACTGTGATATGAATATAATGTATTTGGCCTGGTGATAAACCAGTGGAAACCAACCTGCTCGGCACAGTGTGTTTTTCAAGATAACCGTAATAAACTTATTATCTAAATCAAAAAAAGAGCAGACCCAGTTGGTTTTTCGTATAAAAAACACGCGTGTAAAAGAAGACGTGACCAACATCGCGTCGTTCTCGGCAGATGAAAGATGTCAAAGCTGCTCCGTAAAAGCCGCTGAGACAATGATTATATCATGAATGGGTCGTATAAATAGCCTGCGGATGTTTGAGCTTATCGTAATATCATTACTGTACAACATCACCTTTTGAAACGTGAAGAGTGATGTAATGCTGCCGGAAAATTGTAGTTTCAGAGTCTCTTCCCTTGTTATCGTCGAACGGACGGGTTGTTAGGATGAGAATGCACGGAGTTGAATTAAATGAAAATTAGGTCATATTAATTAAATAAGTCAGAAGAAGTGACCTTCACAATTACCACAAAAGTTAACTGTCAGTTACATAGACTGGCATATGTGCCACAGCAAACAGGGGGACGTTTGGAATGGGTGTAAAGGAGACCGACAAAACGCTATCATAGTACACAGCTATTCATAATACCATTGACTTCTTCGTCATATCAGAACAAAGGTTGATTATTAACTTCGAAGTCCAGCCACCGGCGCCCTACTGAAAGAGATTCGAACGCACAGCCTTCATGCTCTGAGCCCAATTGATACGCTAATCACCAGACTGCCGTCTGGAGTCTATCTAGCTTCCCGAAAACTAGGCATAACGTAACAGGCTTTCAGATGGTATACGTAAGACGTATCCAAACCGTAAAAGCCTATGAAATAAGACAGTGTTAAGTAAAAATCTCGCAAGAAAATTGGTGTTCGTGTCCTGAATCATGTCAATTTGATTCATTTGCACACACCAACAGTGACGAAACCACCTCCGCGGGCAAGAAAGTATCCTAAAACCTCTCACATCCGTGTGAATTCAGAAGGGTGGTATCTGTACACGGCCGGATCTTTTAGGTTCACACTCAAGCCCATTCGGATTGTGTGATTCCTCTAGCTACCACCTAACACATAATAGTTGGCATGTATTATGAGACTGCATACGAAGGCATAGCAAGTCACGTGTTCAATAATGCGACGATAAAAATTTCACATGCTAAACAGTGACTAAAAAAATAATAAAATCGTTGAGCTATTCGAACTACTACTTGCATTATAACGTTATTGATGCCTGTTTATGATGTTGGATATCCATCGCGGAATTGGGTATTTCTAGAACACGACCCGAAAGGAAGGTCCTGTTGCTCACATAATCAGCCCATCTAATACAGGTGAACTTGTGAGGATGAATGTAGGCGAATATCGGACACTCCTATTAACAGAGATAGCTCAGAGATTGGTACTGAAGCCCAGCAACCATGAAAATATATCTGCGCTTCAAAGAGAGAAGGCAGGAAGAAAGAAAAATAAATCAACACAAGAACGGGTAACAGGAAAGTGTTCAAACCCTGTTAATAAGCAACCGAGTTGTACATGAGAGTAAAACGGCACCTGAAAGCCACTTTCCTCGAAGCTTTCACTGAAACGCTCTGTCAACTGTTCCCAAATTGAAGTCACTCAGTCAAGCAACAGTAAGGTTCATATCGTGATGCTCAATCGGTTGTCATTCCACCTGTGGTCTCCAGCCATGGATTATGTAGGAACAACGTGCAGTCCCTAAGTTACCATAGTGAATGATTTTACTTCATTACCGGTAATCTAGTGAAATGCGAGATGTAAAACCGCTGGAAGGTCTAGACTTCGACGGGGAGTGAGTGAGCCGTACCATCAAAAGTCACGAGGTAAGATTCCGACCACAACGTGACGATTAGATGACAGTGTGGTGAGGGTCACGCAGAAAAGTGCAGTCATAGGTAAACATCAAAGTGAGAAAACAAAGACACTATGACAGCTCGAAGTAATATCTACTGATTTGACCAACTTAGGTGATTCTGTCATTCCAAAAGGTTATACTAGGATGCACAACCAGTGACACCACGTCAAGAGTCAATGTCCCCAAGACAGGCTGTTGAAAAGAAAACAAAACCTGACTAAAAGGCTTGCACTCACCATTTCTTAGTGAACTGGACGCTAGCACTTTCAGTGTCACCTGGGATCCTGCTTGAACAATCAAGTTTGTCACGTAATGATGAGATGCTTTCCGAACGTCCAGCCCGTTGACCTGTAGGAATGTCAAACAGGATAAAACACATGACACAAAGAACTTGAAATAAAGTGTAACGCCGAACACAATTTTTTTGAGGTATAACACTGTGTAAGCCAAAAACAGGTAACCAGAACACATAACAGGATATAATCAGACTTTTCTCAACAAAAACACTTTCCGATCTATCAACAGATGAGTCACAGTAAGTGAGAATCTGCGTATGGATCTCCAATATACGGTAGCTTAAGTTGTGGAAAGAACTTCAAACATAAGTGACCAGACAAACTGAACAAGAGACTGTGGTTAGTTGAAATATCACCGTTCGATCACGCGCCTATGATAAGGCGAATGGCGTTATCGCTAGCACTTGCGTCTTACAATCCTAAGAAGGTCCGGAGCGTAAATTTCAGTCCAGATGAAGACATGAACTACTGATAAACCCTAATGGGAGCGAATTTCGGATTTGGTGCTTTCTTACAAAATAGAGCCAGTCGAATGGCTCATCTGGATAAGAACGCCATTTTCAACTATAGGCGACGTTTAACGCAGACACCAGAAGCTTACACTTCCCAGATTTATCTTGTCAATACAAGTACAGCTTGAAGTCACTGAGAATTAGAAAACAGTGTAGGTATGAATTTTATGAGGCTAAATTTGTATAGCTAATTAAACACATGACTTACAGGCCTAGTTCGATAGTGTTCAGGTTAGTAAAGAATTGACTGTTAAAGTTGCCAAACAATGCGTTCATGTATACAAGGAACTTAAAGTTAACTCGATGGATTGTAGGAGATACTAAACGAAATGAACGTCGACTAATATCATTCGCACATACCTACTTCTAACTTATTGAGGTCATTTGTGCAGGTGTGACTATACTTTGAAATTCCACCCGATATACTTGACCTATTAAGATTTCTACGGAGCACAGTGACGAAGCATGTTGGTTGTGAAATAACTTTGAATATGTGAATACAGAGCCATGTACAGAATTACATTTAGACAAATTAGTGCAATCGATATCTAGGAACATATATAGGGTATTATCGACCGACTGACGATTCTCTATCGATTAATAAACAGATACCAGTATTATTGATAAATAACCTAACAAATACCAAAGGCAACGGTCGAGCACGTAAGCCATGTGAGAAACTTCATAAACATTTCTACTGTTTAAATTTTACAGAAAGTGTGATTTTTGCAGGAAAAATAAACAACAATCGATCTCTTCCGAAACACTTGTGGTATCCAATGTTTGTTTAGCAAGAGCAAGGCTGAATAGTGAGTCACTGATCAACTTGCATCGGGCTATGTAAAAAGGCGACATGATGTGGTCATCGATTATTGTAGTAACCAGTATCCGATCTGTGAAATCAGAGGCAGAGGCTTCCGATCGAATCCATGAGTTTACCATTGTACAAACTAATGCCAGAAATGTGAAAGTGAACAGACGACTTAAGGTTGAGGCATTAACAAATCGATTATTGTTCTGTTTGTTGATTTGTGTCATGGTCGCTCTATCCCATCACTTCACTGCTTGTCCGAATTTCATATGCATGAATGGCAAGACGACAAGAGTACTGAGCCTACTTCAGCCAGTTGTAAGTGTGTCTAGACACTAAAGATGAAGCACGCAGATATTCGGCAAACAAAAGGAATTATCTATTTCAAGGCAAAAAAACAAACAACTGTACAATAACACATGCTTCTACTTTGCAAAATGAAGAGAGAAACCGAAATCTCTACATTTGTCTAACACAATAATCTCCCATATCTAGAGCAGTGTCTCTTAGCCAATGGCACAAAAGATTTTAGACGGCTGCATTAAATTACAGCGAATATTGACTTCGAGTCGTCCTACCAAAGCACGCTGCTCTGAACAAACATGTGAACATGCACACATCACTCATAACTAGTATGATGGACGTCATAATTTGGATGAGATTTATTTACGAAAAATCTACACTTCTTTTGGGTTCGAACCATCAACAGAAACGACATGGCCAAACGTGTGATAAGCCACCTCAATCGACCAGGTCTTCTGATATTGTACCGTAAAGACACCAGCTGAGTGGACACTGCAGTAGCCCGTATGACCTCACTGTAGACGATAAAATAAGATAACAGCTTTATGAGTCGATGAATTTCCGCCTATTGGGTAGGCAACAGCGGAAGACGAAGATCTTCGATGAACCGCTCCGTCAACAACTGTTGTGAATCTTGATCCAGTTCTGACAGTGCACAGTGCCTACTACTCCTTGCCCGAACGTCTTCATCTTTGTACGGTTGCAGTCAGAGTACCTTCATCCCCACGTTTGTCATGGCGCCAATTGTTGTGATCGCAAAAGACGCTTGGTCTGGTGATTTGCTTATTGCATGAAATCCATCGCAAAATATGTGAAAACAAAGACGGCAAATACTCATCCACATCGGTGACGTGTATTTGCACCCGCTGGACAACAGTGTAGCGTCATTCGCCTTAATGGCATGTCCCACATAGCGCACACGTTTGTAACAGTCACTTCTGGTTCTTCGTCCTCCTGACATTGAGATTTGCCCTTTAGCTCCCGAGCGTACCAGTCGTGCTCTACTACTCACAAACGAAGGTGTATGTTGTGCAACAGGACGAAAAAATCTTAAATGGCCTAAAAACAGCTACGCTTGCTGTTCTGATTAATTCTGGACAGAAACCATTTACGTGATGGTCAATACTCACTTCTAGCAAATAGTCACCTGGCAAGAGACCCGCCTCTGCTGCAGGACAACCAGGAAAGACTCGATCAATGTACTGATGAGCGGGTTGGTTTGAGGGGTTCATCTGGCTGGTCGAATCTGAAGCCAGGGAAGGAAGAATTTGTGTTAAAGACTTCGGAGATAAGTGCGTCTGGTTGACTGCCGTGTTCGAAACACGCTTCCAGTCAGAGTGATTAACTGAGAAAATGGTAGAAATTACTATGTCCGCGGGATGAACTTTGGAATCCGATACTAATCTGTCCAGAGCGGTATTTACTAAACGGGATTATGAACTGGCCACTAAGATCACTTTTAGTAAGTGTAGTTTAATGTGCACACCAGTGAACGAGAATGGTACATATTTAAAAAGGTGTTCACTCTATGTTTTAAGTAGAGTTATTACGCAGGTCTGAAGATGAAGCATATGCAACTTCAGGGCCATAAAAGAAAGAAGGGTAACAAAAAATGGGTGGACGAAGACAAAATAGAAACATAATGGCGACAAGCACAATCACGACAAAATAAAAATATTCTCCTTTTCATGTTTTAGAAGCTTTCTCCTTGGCGTAAAGTAGAGTATGATTTCGAGTAAAATTATTACAAGTCCAATGAGAGTGAAATGAAGTTGTAGAACACGCAATCGAGTGAGAATGAACGGTATGATAAAATGTACGGAAAGAGGTGTCGTTAGTTAAACATTTAACCCTCTTAACTTGATTCGCACAAACACATTAAGACGGAGATTTCCTGTTTACAACGACAATAAAGGTCAAAATTTGTACGAGTAACCATTCGCATTCTTTAAACTAGCACTATACGACGGGTGCTTTCAATTTTTCGATTTAACAGGTGAAAATAGTTTGAAAGAAGTTTGGAAACCGATAACCTTACAAATATATATGGAAACTGTTAGTTACCAGTCTAGTGAGTATCAATCTGCTTTTGTCCGCGGTAAACATTTTGAGGTTCATTTATTTGTGTGACCGATTCCCTAACGACCGTTGATAGAACAAAACTGTACTATTTATTCGAAATCAATACAGCACCTGAAAAATATAACACCACGTAAAAAATATTGTTAATTTATATAAGGAGGTGATCTAAGCTGAAGTGAACCGGTTTGATTTGTACTGCTGTTTGTGATAATCGAACATCACTACTTCTCATAACATCAAAACGGTTGCACGCTTCTCATAAGATTCGGAAAACCTGACGAGGGTCTAATCCGACCAGAAAACAAGTGGGTAAAGTGATACTTTTTTATAGAATAATTTGCCTCCTAGTAGACTCACAAAAAACACAACCGTACTGCTACAACGGAGTTTCGTTTGACGACCGTAATTCCGAATTTGAGCTGCAAAACCACTGCGCAGGCCAGCCACCTATTACCGTGGTACCATCTTCAACAAAGTTGCTAACCTAAGTCGGTAGATGTTTCACAAACTCTTCGCAATCTGTCGAGACTTTGCTTTAGAAATTATAAAAGCCTACCTAACTATCGGAAGAAATGAAGATGACGGTGGTGTCAACCACAAAAGCTTGTAGACTTGTGTAAATGTGACAGGATTCCGGTGACTAAAAAGGGTCACTAAAACATACACTGAATTGAGCACTATTTCTCCAATTTGAATAATCGATCGAAATGAAAATAGCACCAGAATACAGATATTTAAAAAGGGTTAAAACTGAAAAGGAGCATGCTAAAACTGGTATACAATAGACCTCTTCTCACCTACTTGGACATAGCAAAGTTGACTACGTTCGAAACGATTGTCCCTCTTCTGTTACCTATGAGTTGTGCGGCAGATTCGACAATTTGAGATTCAAACGCGACCGAATGTATGCCTCGGCCGGATGTGAATCAGCCGCGGGAACTTTATGCCACTAAAGGATGTGTACTACTCTAATTAAACCACGAAGTCAAACTGAGAACTCGGAAGTCTTGAATGCTGATTCGGTCACTCATGTGTCACATAGAATCCACCAGCTAGCAGACAAACTATCTGATCAAACGCTTTGAGTCCACTAGTTTCACTTTGAAAAGAGTGGCTGAAAACGGAACTAATTTTTTTAATATAAAACAGCACGCTGGCGTCAGTGGTATAGTGGTCAGCATGGTAGCCTCATGAGAGCGTGGCCGGGTTTCAAATCCTGTCCGTGACTAGGATGGGCACTGCTAGCGAGATCAAACAAGAGTGGAGTTCGAGTCCGGTGATTCTGTTAGAAAATAAAATGTCCAGTATTTCACTCGACTTGCTCCACAAGATATGGTCAATCTACACACTGAAAACCGCAAGCACCGATTTCGTTTTCCTTTACAACTGAAATCATGATTCTTGGCTAAAATCCCGATAATCGATGTATCAGCCTGAAGTTAGGAGGTCATTTTAAACTGAAGCAACGAGGGAATAGCCAGCTGAGGAAGAGAAACAGATGTTTGTTTCTCTTCGTCAATCCGACTAGAAAGTGTGTTTTTAATTACTACCAAAAGTGAACCGAAAAAAACGAATTCAATGTCTGAGTTACAGCTTCCCTACTGCTAAAGTGTTGCAAATTTACGACGTTTCTCGGTTTTCTAGAATTGTCCGGTGCCCAGAATCTCACATTCCAGTTCTCACAAGCCAAGAGGAAAATCATGCAGCTGAAGAGATTTACAAGCAAATATTTTATATCGCCAGCTCGGACGATGCCGTGATAAAGGCTCGGAATTACTACTCTAGACCGCTGGTTCTTGTGAAGGGGTAATTTTAGCTCACTGCTGTGTGACTTGATAACATACATTAATCGCTATGAGGACAATCCACCTTGGACTGCCAACTTGTACTGGATATGACCACGAAGTCTGAACCGTGATGATGTAGCGAAAAGATGTAAAATAAAGCACAATCTTTATTGTCCAACACGCTGGTTATCATGGTACGTGCGCGCTCGCGTGAGTCATCATTCTGGGCCACAACAACCCCGGTTTCCACATGCACTTCGACCCGGTTTCTATGTTTGTCCGACGCCTCCAGTCAGAGCTTTCTTCGCCTGTCATTCCTCGTCCGTTGGGCCGGTCTCGTTGGGCGATGGCTCCTCCGGTCACTCCTGTTGCCCGCAATTCATCTCCTATGACCTCTGGCCGTATTCTACTACCGCGTCGAGATATTCCTCCGGATGTTAGAATAATCGTGCCCCCGACCTAATTATTCATACCATTATGCCTGCCATACCTTGCCGGTTGTTCCGATAAAGTTGAGCGACGGATCATCCGGACGTACCTTGCAGCCTCGTCGCTGTATTCCGCCGAGAGTTGGAGCACCCGCACCTCCGGCTTGACCATCCATCACAATATGATGTAAATGTTTCGTTACGCTCACTGACAAATTCAACAGTTCAAATTGAACGGTGTTAGAGTCAATTTTCTTATATAAAGGCCGCTCAACAAGCCGTCGTTTTGCAGAAATTGAGCAGCACTCACAATTGGACGTGTCCATCAAACTCCTAAAGACTTTCCAGCCAGTCCCCTTCAATAACAAGACTATAATCGAGTTTTGCTTTTGGTTAAGCTCGTCAATAGTGGATATCTTTGTCAGGGTCGGAACTAGAACTAACATTTTCGTTGCACTCCATTAGAGCATCAGTGAACTTGCATTCGACGCCTCCTGACTGGTTATTAGCATACGACTCACCAAATTCGCCTGACATTGAGTGTTACATTGTTCTGAATTTGTGTAATCACTTTCCACATGTTCATGTATCCACCTGATTTGAAACATGGTCGGAAAAACTATAGCAAAAACTATTCGCGTATTTATCATGAACACAATGACGAAGATGAGTTCGGTTCACAATGGAGCAATACAACAGAAGAAGCTGGGCAAACCAGAAGAGAGAATTTTGTCAAATTGTACCTACAGAAAGGAGGGACAACCGATGGAGGTCACCGGAGAGGACGCGGGTATTGGTAATAATTGGACACAATGGGGCCACATTTCCAGGAAATCTCTAAGCCCAAATTTCACTCCAAAAAGAACGATTAAGTATGTACGGTAAGCATTTCAGTTGATTCGTTCTTTAAAAGAAACGATTGGAGGGAGTGTGACTGGTTGATTATTATTCACCATACGTGTTTTGATCACATATGCTCCACTGATAACAGATTGGTGTACACGACCGCGTCACCACAGTTGAATGTTCAGCCGCGAGTAGAGTGCAGGGTATCGATGAGTCTCTGGAAAAGGCACAGTAACCACTCTATTAACTCTAACTAGTAGTTCCCAGGAAAAGGAATTCTCATACAGGTCGAGGTCACTGAATTCGGTAAACTTACAAAGAAAACAACCGAGAGAGAAAATGAAAGCCTGGTCCGTCTGAACGGTGTCACAATAACCACACCAAAAAACTTCAACCGCATTCGTTGGAGTTCCGAAATTACACCTTCTAACAACTACACTATGATGTACATGAAAATAGTCTGGTGCAACTTAGTGCAAGATAAGAAACGTCCCTAACTGGACCAAAATCGTCAGATGCGACAAGAACTATGCCAATGTAGACAGTCAAACTGAGATTTTGGGAACAACCAACACAAGAATGATACAAAACGAAAGAATGCTAAGACTGTTACCTTTTTGGCCACGTATTCGGAATCCGAATCCTGTATTTCCGCGGTTCAATGTGACAATTTTTGTCAGAGGCGAACGCGGTAGGAAACTGAACGAAAGTCGTGTAACATGAAAAATGTCAACAGAAATCAACCGATTATTCTGATTGTGGCATAAAAAAATGCAACTGACCAAATAAAATGGTATTGAATGAATTGCTTCATTATTGACTATCAACATTAGCAACAGTGAACAGCGAACCGATAGAAGGGCTAGTTTGAGTTCATACTAGTCACCACCAAGCGGGAGAAGAGATGAAGCTGTGACGATCTCCAAAGCGATTTCCCACTGAACATTACTGATGTTGTATAACAGGCAGTGTCTTTTGTGAGTAGCATTATGTGAACATTCAGGAACTAAAGGGCATATCTAACTCATTCAACTAGCATGCCATCACGAATAAAAACCACCAATTCATTATATATATATATATATCACCCGTTACATATAGGGTCAAATACTGTAAGGGGCTTGAACAGATCACAATAGCTCAGCGTAAATGACGTCCAACCTCCAAACGGTGGTGAATTCGAGTTTAACTGTCGCATAACGGACAGCCTCGTTTGTCAGTGGTACAGTGAGTACATTCGGGAACAGAAGAGCTACCCTCAGCGCCAGGAGGATGATCGACCAAAAACGAATATCGGAATAGTGTGTACACACGATGTGGGACATGCCGCCCAATGTATGTGAATGCACGTCAGCCGTGCAAATGAGTGTAGGTGTTCGTGGTCCTATGTTTTAGCTTGGCGTAGTGGTCAGGCTTGCGTGTTGTTTTGGTCCGGAGGGCTGTGCTGACTAGGACTTCGGTCCTTGCGGGTTCAACCTTGTCAGATTGGCCGAAAGGGAGCAGCCAGACAAAAAGCAGATGCGTGCGTTTGTTGGGCGTGGAGACTGTGTGTTGTGGCTTCGTTGTGACTTCGTTGGAAAGGTGTCAGTTTCTGCCTGGACTGACTGTGTGTCTGGTTGCTAGGATCGTGTGTACAGTGGTGTTTGATGCTGTCGTGTCTGCGTGTGTGTGAGAGACAGCTGCTGCCTTGCGGTTCAGGCTTTTTAGCCAAAGGCTTTGGTTGAGGGCCCTAATCGCTCTCCTGCACAGGTCTGCGCGTCCTGGCAGTATCCAAAGCCCATATATATGCAATGATGTTACAATATAAACAAAATACCAAACTGCATCGGCCGTCGCGCAGGATAAACCGGGTCGCTCTATCTGCTGCACGTGGCAGGGTGGACAGGCGAAAACATGCTACTGCCAAACACTCACCCACATACGTCCCCCCAATCACGAGCCCCCGAGCAGATAATGCTCAACTAGGTTTCAGTGCCCAGAAGACCAACTGAAGACAGGCCCGTGGACGCAAGACGCTTACGATTGGGACGTGGAACGTGCGCACTCTGCTGGATCGATGCAGCGCCACAGAACGACCGGAACGACGCACCGCCCTGATCGCGATGGAACTGCGGCGATGTGGAATCGACGTAGCAGCCTTGAGTGAGACAAGGCTTGCAGACCAAGGTAAGTTGCGGGAAGCAGGCGCCGGGTACACGTTCTACTGGATAGGCTACCCGACAGACGGTGCTCGGGAGCATGGGGTCTGTTTTGCAGTCGCTGATCGCATCAATGCTTTGATGATAGGCGAACCGCACGGCATCAGCCCCCGAATGCTGTCGATGCGCCTGCGACTCGGTCGAGGTAAGTGCGCTACATTTGTTAGTGTTTATGGTCCAACTATGTGTCACACTGATGATACAAATGACCGGTTCTATGATCAGCTGTCCGCCACAATCCGGTCTGCGCCAGTGAATGACCGACTGTTTGTTTTGGGTGACTTGAACGCTAGAGTTGGGCGCGACTCGGTAGCTTGGTCGGGAGTCCTCGGACCCTACGGCATTGGTTCAGTCAACGCGAACGGTGATCGTCTGCTGCACCTGTGT
>QNGE01001387.1:73196-94453 GCA_008508345.1 Paragonimus westermani | reverse complement strand
CTCTCTCTGTTTAGTTTCCGAGAGATAAGAGTTTCCTTTCCTTATTAGCCAATCAAGTGGCTAACCAGCATTGACCGGTCGGACACAAAGGCCCCACTGGCACACCTCCCGGTTTTATTCCTTCGGGTTTACACTGGATACGTGGTGTGTTGGTGGAACTGCAACTGGTGCAGCGCAAGCCAATTGCAGTGATGGATAAGCGCAGGCGTCCTTTGGCTTCGGTCACTGTGACAGGCAAATCCGAATCGGATTCCGCCAACCATGTTTTAACACAACTTATATGGGAGTTCGTGCAATAAATAGCTTAGCAGGCAAAGCGTCTTTTGCGGTCACAACGCTGGTAGTTACTATCCACGTTCCTCGCTTCTCTCCCAAGAAACAGTCATTTCAACCAAAATGGGTGATCCATAATGACTTATTTTTCGATATACATCGTCCAGTTTGATCCGGAGCATGACAGCTCGGCGTAGAGTTGAACAATACTTCAAGGCGAGAAATGAATGTACCACTGGAAAGAGGCAGTACACACCTGATGTGCGATGAATTAGCCGTCTTGATATTGACGTGGATATAGCTCGACTAATGAATGGACACGGTCCACCCCAATTAGCTAGTCAATACGGGTAATGACCATCAAAACCAAATGATACTAACGGTCCACTGCATACGAGCTTCGACCCCATGCGCGGAGATAGCCGTTTCTGAGCTCAACCGAATTATCCGGACATGAGTAATCCAAACAAGAATAAAAACCAGTTACGGTGAGTTCGAATTCAGTCACCCTGACAAAGTACCACAACACCATGTCTTTCCTAGTTTAAGATGCCTCAATATCACTTTCGCGTGCGTCGATGTTAATTTAAGATGTCCCAGCTAACTTTGTATACTCTGAACCTGGTGGGATGCGTTCTCTCATTCCGTAAGGGTCAATCAACCACCAGCCTACTTGTGTGCCTATGTGCGACCTTACTCACTAGTGAACCTCAGAAAACCCCTCTGGGACACCTTAAATTGGCATCGAGATACACGAAAGTGATATTAAACTGGAAAAGGTATGAAACAATCGAGATACGTTTACCTTTAGAACAACCAAACTATCATTTATGACTAAAAGCAGACTTATCACCAATTGAAGGGTTTTCACGAGGAGCTCCGTAAAAACGTTGGTTAACGAAAAAATCAGACAAATCCGATATGTAAGTCTGCACAATATAGGAAGAATGGACCCTAACCAATGTGAAATGCGCGGCAATAGAGAAGCCTCGAAAGAAACACGTAGATGCCAAACGTAAAGTGCCAGAACTTTCACAGAAGTAATCTTCAAGGACCGTAAAAGGCTGTGTTGAAATCAAGCACGCTGTGTGTAATGAACACTGAAAAGGCGGATTAAGCGAGCACGTAAATGGCTATGAGTAGTGTTCACGTTGAAGGACAACTTGAATCTTACGTAGATATATATGGTGCGGAATCAAAAAAACAGACAAACAAAATAATGTGCATTATTGTTGTCACTAATAGTATTATTACGATTACGTGCAAAATTGACTTAATCAGCATGCAAATGTGCATCCTGGGAACAGACTGCCAGCCAGGGGAACTGTGCATGACGCTAACGAATGCAACAGAATACGTCAACCTTGTTACGGTGGTTTCGAAACCTACATATCCAGGCTTCCCCTTACTAGGATGATACACATGACACAACATTTATTTTCTTTTACGTTAAACTTGCGGAGATCGTTGCACATTTGGATTGTGTAATCTTTCCTTTCAAAATATTTTATTTCCGGCAGCCAAACGGTAACAAATAAACAGATTTAATGCAGGAAAATTTGGTATATTTTACTGCAGTGACTTTTCATTTTCTGGTAGAAGTTCAGGCACAATAAACCTGAGAACATCGTAAATAATATCCACACTAAATCGGGAGCTATTACAACCACCGATTTCTTTTTCAAATCTCATTCTAATTCAGCTCTTCTGTTGACTAGTGCTAATAGAGCCACAGTTTTCCTTCGTTCTGTTTGATGATTTGTCAACAGTCTTATCATCGTGGTTAAACGACTAGCTACGGAATCCGTCTACTACTTATTTGAAGTGCATAAAATTCGCCACAGTTCAGTTGTTCGATAGTAAGATCAGGATGAAAACAAACCACAGTAATGTTTTTTTCTTCTCTTGAAAAAGTTCTCTACGACAAGGATAACATTCAGCAATGATCACCCTCCACCCGACAGTTGTTCACGTTTCAAGATACAGAGGTATGCTACCACATATGATGCTTAGCTCCATGACCCCAGCGGTTAACGAAAGTCACACAATGGACCAAAGCAAGATAATCTGCAATATGTGAATCATGAACGCGAACATGGGACGCAACGAAACATAAAACTTAGAAAAACACTTAAGACCCTAACCTTCAACAGATAATGTATTTGTTATAGGTAACATAGTGGATCAATGTTTGCACATGCATAGATGTTGACTGACCTCAAAAAATTCCCCCATAAAGTGATTTTCAATGCGTTATGGCACGAAAAGATAAAATTCACAACCATAAAATAGCTCTCAAGGAAGTCACAAAAAATAAATCACTTCGAGAGAAATGGGCTCTCCTTAACATTCGGTAACTCACAGTAATCAAAATTCGGCCAATGGGTTATCAATTCGATATTGTTTTCGGTCACACCAGCTGGTCGTCTACTGTACGCAAAAATAAGACATATTCGTGTAGTTGGATATAAACACCTCAAAAACCCCTTCTATCGGTGTGGACACATCAGCTGTTTTCAGCCTGGCTCGATGAACTCTGCCATGAAATCCACTTAACCACTTTAATTTGCATAACCGGTTTCAAGACAATGTTCCTGAATATGCATCATCCACAGCCTGTTGAGTATCGACCATACAAACCGCAAGCCAGGTTCAAGTGAGTAGAAGGCAGATGAAAACCAGTGGTGTTTCAGTAGATCCAGATGACTCGAAGGAACGGATTCATCAATAAATGGACTCCAAGCGTCAAACTTAGAAGTAACTTTTAAAGGTTAACTCTAAGTCTTATCCCTGTAAAAATTTCCAGAAACTTTACAGCAGTTGTCCTACTAACGTACCCTAAGGCCACTATGCATTGAATAGGTGACACACAACGACGAGACAAAACACTTATTGTTGGTCAAGCTGCATGGAACGACATCTTCCAGAGGGTGTCCCAAATCACCAGTCTCGTGGGAGCCTGCACAGTTGTTCAGTTTTCCACAGTACACTAGACGACTTTTGTCACGAACTCACACCCAAACTGCAGTTACCGTTAACACGAAATGTCTACCAAAGGTTTGGCAAGCTGTACTGAGGAGGACCTCTCGTACCACATCAGGTAACCAGCAAAATTGCAGAACAGGTGTACTTTTCGTCACACATATAGTGTTGGATTAAGATCACGAACGTTAGGGCAGTAGTTTAGTGAACTGAACGTCGACATAAAGCGGTCAAAAACCTCGTTGACTGTACTAAGTGGTGAACCCATGATGAGGACGAGTGCGTTGGAACTGGTCATCGATTCACAGTAAAACCGAGAATAGGATAGGAAATATCAACTTGGGAAGAAGCAAAAAAACTGAAACAATACCGTTTAGTTAAGAGCTCCATGTAACTTCACACTCTGAAAGTTTTTGAAAAGCCCATTTATTAGTTCTGGTGCTAAAGAAAGGTCGTAAATTGTTTTTGTAAAAGCTCACATTGCGGAAACAAGCAAAGATGTGAGCAACGAGAGTAAAAACGAAACTCATACAGTTGGTGGCCCAACGCTGAACCGCTCAGCTGGTGACACGAAGATCGCCAGTTTGAACGTCAACCGGACTGATTCTTTGACCGAAAAAGTCTAAACAAGAGGGACATCTATCAAGATGGAACGGACTGGTTTGAGAAAAAAACTCCATGAAATATTACAGTGCTTTAGATTATTTATGTCTCTCGGATGAAGAAAACTGCTACCCCAAGATGGTTCGCCTATTGGAACAGGAAAGGCAGCTGCTACTGGGTTGCTCACATTGTTTCTTATTGGCAGCCGTTTTAGTCACAAATGTTTGTCCACGTAGTAGTTTGTAACATGAAGTATGTAAATTTGAATTAGTTTCCACGATCTCTACACGAGCAGTCCTAACAAGGACTAAGCCGGTCAAGTTAGGGGGATTCTGTTTGACGATGTGCGTCAAGGGATATTCACAGTTATTTGATCTGTATAACTGGCTCCGAATATCCAATTAGAAATCTTCAGAGGGATTCAGTGCTCTCATCGCCAGACGGCGAGCGCCAACACAGCATTCGCCATGACAATCGGTCTGCAGATGAACATGTGGGTGGTGTGTCAGATTACAATAAGATGAGTTCCCCTTATTTTAAGAATTGACATCCCCAGTAAAACCATATACACTTATACGTTAAAGAAATGCAGAACAAACATTTGATAACGCCAACTAAGTGGCTAGCTGTAATGCAGCGTGCTGCCATGTGATTGCAAAAGGCAAGCTGTGTGTATGACTTACGGAGCCTCTGGCTCATGCTAACCGGTTCTTATTACCAGTTCACACCTTTGTTGTGGCCCCGTCCTTCATGGAAACTCCGTTCCCCAGTGCCTCCACTCCATTGAGCTGCACTAACGGTACAACTTTTAGAATTCCAATGACACCGCTCGCGCAATCGTAGAATACGAGGCAGTCCTACTGTAGTACTACAAAAAAAGATGTTCCACAAGTCATGTGAGTACACTCTTAACCGTAAAATGAAACATTGTAACCACATAAAAACCAGTACAGTGAACTTACTTTGTACGATCCTGTCCCAACGGTGGTAATGTCTGAACTGAAACCAAAAAAACGCAAAAAAAAAATTGGTAAGCGAAACTACGAGGTTTACTTCCAACTGAATAAAAAGGGTTAATAAGCATTCAGCGTACCTAACTCACTCAACTAGCGCGCCATCACGGATGAAGACGACCAGTTCATTATATATATATATATATATATATATATATATATCACCCGTTACATATAGGGTCAAATACTGTAAGGGGCTTGAACAGATCACAATAGCTCAGCGTAAATGACGTCCAACCTCCAAACGGTGGTGAATTCGAGTTTACCTGTCGCATAACGGACAGCCTCGTTTGTCAGTGGTACAGTGAGTACATTCGGGAACCGAAGAGCTACCCTCAGCGCCAGGAAGATGATCGAGCAAAAACGAATATCGGAATAGTGTGTGCACACGATGTGGGACATGCCGCCCAATGTATGTGAATGCACGTCAGCCATGCAAATGAATGTACCTGTTCGTGGTCCTATGTTTTAGCATAACCTATAAGGGAGTTCGTGCAATAAACAGCTTAGCAGGCAAAGTGTCTTTTGCGGTCATAACACTGGTAGTTACTACCCACGTTCCTCGCATCTCTCCCAAGACAGACATTCATTTCAACCGAAATGGGTGATCCGTAATGACTTATTTTTCGATATGCATCGTCCAGTTTGATCTGGAGCATGACAGCTCGGCATAGAGTTGAACATTACTCCAAGACGTGAATTGAATGTTACCACTGGAAAGAGGCAGTACACACCTGATGTGCGATGAATTAGCCGTCTTGATATTGACACTTAGCAATCGTCTATGGAGGCCATACTTGTCGGGTGAACGCTTCCGCATAGAGATAGATCACATATCTCTATAGTGGACCAGGACTGCGATGCACCTGAGAAAAAAATTAGCCCGATGGGCATTGCCTTTACAGGAATATGATTTCAAGATCAACAATGTGCCTGGTACTTGCACCTACGCCGCCGATTTTCCGTCCCCATCGCAGATAGACAATGAATTTCCCCAAGTGACTCTTGGAGTCAACGGCTACGTAATCGAGCATGACGCACAAACACTAGTGCGTCCACAGCGACAGAACAAGGTCCCCGGAAAGTGATTGAACCTCTGGTAAAAGGCGTGAGGGTCCCAGTAAATACTAAGGATGAAGAGCTAAAAACCATCGCACCACAGAGGAGAAAATTTGACTTAAACAGTGCAGGCGTATTAACGTGGGAGCCTAGCGCTGGCCATTCCCATGTGGTAGTAATCCCGGGAAAACTGAGAAGGAAACTGACAGCAAGCCGCCATAAAATGGCACATCGGATGCAACGGGATATACGATCTGCATCAGCATAATCATCATAGACAGCAATACATCAGTGGTTCACACCAATGCTTAACTGCCAAACAACCACGAAGAAAAATCAAACCCCATAGAGGAAGAGAGAAGGAAAAAAGATGGGACGGGAAGGGACCTCACTACTGAAAATAATTACGTCCATATTCAAACATTCAACATCAAGGTGCCTGCACCTTGCAAACAAACAACCGAGCTGCAAGTGAGAGTAAGGTGTCATCAGCGAAATAGCTTCCTTACGGCTTTCACTGCCCCGCGTCATTAAATGCACTCATTTCATAGACAACTCGGACAAACAACGACAACATTCACGCCACTGAGCTCGATTAGCCACCATCTCACCTAGAGTCTTCAATCACCGACTCCGGGAGTCGCGAGGGCCCCAGTCCTGGAAACGAACTCGATCTACAGTGGCCAACCCCTTCGTGAACGACTTCATTTCCCTACGCTTGGTTTGGATGACGGCTAGCTGGCATCCTCAATACGTGACCTAACCATTCAGGCATGTGCAAACATAGAGATTGTACAAAAGAACTCGTTTGGCAATCATTACCAAACACCCGCTTTCTAACCTCTCCGTTACTTACACGCGAGTGCCACTCGATACGAGCGACTGAACACAGACATCGGTGATCAACTACTTGAAGACGGTTCACGTCTTCTACTCTGAGCGTCCAGGTTTCGCTGTCGTAAGGTAATACGGCCCTCATAGTTGTCTTATATACGCGACCTTTAAGCTTCAGAGGAATACCTATCTGTCGCCAGAGATGCCTCAGATCAGCGAATACCGCCCTAGCCTTAGAGATGCGCGCCTCTACTTCAGTTCCTATACCTCCGTCACCGCGCTTGCCTGCCAACAGTGTCAGTTACTGAGAGGCGGCAGTGGGGGAGTCCAACAGCGCATACAGCCAATACCAATCTCCGAAATCGATGAACTCTGATCGGTGGATCTTATGAGCTTGTTTCCAGTAAGCGCTCGCGGTAACCAGTACGTTCTGGTCATGATAGAGCACTTTACACGTTGGATCGAAGCGACTGGCATTCCGGATCAAAAAGGGTCCACGGTGGGAGACATGGTGATGAAGCACATCTTGGCCAACCGCGGCGTACTAAAGGCGATCACGATGGATCAGAGACCATGTTTTGAAAGCAACCAGTCTCGAACACGTATGCAACAAGTTGGAATCGAGCGTATCCGAACGAAATCATACCACCCGCAGACGAACGGGCTCAGCGAACGTGACAACCGAGCGACCAAGGAATGGTTATCAGCCAAAGGAGCTGAATGGGAGTCTGCGTTACCACTGGTGTTATTGGCCCACCATACGTCTGTGTAGGCGAGCACAACGAAATCTCCACTTTAATTGATGTGCGGCAGACCCCCTCGACTTCCGATGGAAAGATACTGGAATATGGCCACAATGCAGCGATTGCACCAAACAGTTGGTTGCGGAAACGGGAAAAAACACACGAAAGTTGGAAGCTTCGTAGGCATATGCAAAGGAGCAATCGGCAGCTCAACGACTCAGCAAAGCTAGAATGTTCAACCTAGGAGAAAGGGTGAAATATCGAAATCATCAGAACACGGGTGCCAGCAGCCCAGGATCAATAAAACTTCTGCCCAGATGGAAAGGTCCGTATCTGGTAATTGCCAAACGGGGCCCAGTATGCACGATCAAGAGGGACGGCGAGCGGAAACGAGTGCATCGCAGAGTTAGCAAAGTGGCACGAAATGCCCGTGTGACGAACCAGGGGTAGATCAATAAGCCAGGAGGCAACACTGCGTCATTCGGAGAGGACTCGTCAACAGACGTAGAGGAGCCGAGGAATCTCAGAAGGGGGAGGAAGGTTGTATAACAAGCAGCCCAGGTTGTGAGTATTATAGCGCGTACATTCAGGAACTAAAGGACAAGCCTCAACGCCAGGAAGATAATGGGCCAAAAGCGGATATCGGAATAGTGTGCACCCACTATGGGGAACGTGCCACCAGGGCGAATGACAAAGTACTGCTAACCAATGTGTGTGAATGCACGTCAACCGTTCAAATGAGAGTAAGTAATCGTGGTCCTATGTTATAGCATAACCTATATGGGAGTTCGTGCAATAAACAACTTTGATAGCCGAGCATCTTTTGCGGTCACTACACAACTACCGCGGCCACCCCACCTAGGTTTGAACGACCTGGCAGTAGGTGGTCCACGTGACTGCATTCGAAGGATAGCGAACATGTTGTGTAAAAATCGAAAATGTAACCCAGTGAGGCTGCTCAAGTCGAAGAAGCTTGAACCCGTACCTGAGGATTAGTAGTCGGCGCAATTACGAGTGAGCAGATTCGAAGAGTAAAGCCGCCAACGCGAGCTGCGGAGGAGGCGCCGTATCCAACCACAGACGGATGTAATACTGGACGGACACAAATGTGCTCATAAATTTGCTGAAACACTGAGTCATTCTTTATCATCAATATCCAGATGAGAGGCATGGACAGCTGTATTCAATTAATAAATTCAGTACGTTAAATTGATCTCGGAGAATTCCGGTCCTTACGACAGTCAGTAATGAACGCAGGTTGTCAGAAGAGAAGAGCCAACATCTTGTATTAGAATAAAACATGCCAGCGCTTCATGCGGAGAATTCAAAGACTTGTAAACCCAGCAGGTAGATAGACCTTACCACGGGCGTATTTTCAAAAAGAACATAACCGATATTTCCATGAGTAGTACCCAGACTTTTCAAAAATTAGAATTTCAACCAGTTCGTGCTTGTGAGGAAAACACTTTGTTCCTCATGTCCGACTCACTCTATCATTACAATTGAACGTTCAACTTGCAAATGAAGCTCAGATGGTCACTGTAAACACCAGTCAGTGCCATCGAAGTCAAATGAACCTTGTGCAATTTTCAGTGATCAAAGCCAAAAAATCCTTTTAGAAAAATTACGACGTTCTCTTGACTTTATTAAGAAAAATTTGCTCTGAATAACATGAATGTAATCTGTCAAGCGCATCATCAATCGCGTATCAGTAAACATAATTAAGTAACCGGGCATGTTTAGTGTTCTTGAGTCCATTCACTTTCCAGCAAGAACGGAAAACACAGGAATCAGTTAAAAGTCAACCTGTTTGAGATCTGAAACGTCCACCCGTCCAAACGGTCATGGTTCGACCGCACAATACACCATTTCTACGGGTTTGGTCGCCTAATATTAAGTCCATCTACCACGGTCGTAAACTTACAGAATTCGACATAGTAGTACGTTGACATACAGTACTATGCTACTCTGCACGTGATGTATTAGGCTCAGCATTCGGGCGTGTCAACGTAATTATGGCTAGAGTGAGACAAACGGTCTACCAACCGAGTGCACGTGGCTTTAAGTATGTGGCAAATATGAAGTATAAATGTGTGACCTGACCAAAATACACACTACCAACGACCTCTAACAGGAGCTATACCCGAGTTCAGCGTGATCAAGGTCAATAGTGTGAAATCGAATGTGAAAGGCGACGAAAAGCCGAAAATGAGGCTCAAGATGAACTGTGTGAACAAAACTTTTCGGTTTGAGTCTACATGTTACAAGGTGTTTGATGTTATACGATATACATGGTACTGGAACCTAAAAAGAAACAACTAGGGTGATCAGGGTTCGTACCCACATCTGTGTGCGAATCGATGAGACGCATTACGCCACTCAATTCCACTTAAATTGCCCGCTAGTATGACTATGTCTGTGTTTGAGCCGCTTTGGAAGATAAAGAGCATAACAGAACACATTTACGGTGGCATCTAAGAAACTTTCAATCGAAGCATCGGAGCGTTTGCATCCAAGGCTAGTGACCATACTAGAGCTGTGTCGACCTACGCAGAGCTGACAGATACGACTAAAAGACGTCCCTGACACCGACGTCACCGGAGTTATAAGACACAATGAGGAGATTTGTAAAGATTTGGCGTCTAGAGCTGCCCTTAACAAAACCTACTTAACGGACGGCACAGCATGTATTGCGAACGAGATTCCAGTCTGTCAAATCGCCTGCGGCCATTGTGCTGGAGACCAAGCATACTCCATCCAGACAAGTAGTGGTGGCTGTGAAGTTATCGGAAATATGCAACCAGTGTCGCGCAGATACACCGTGTGCTGAAACTTCGACAGATTGATCACTGTCCAGGATTCTAGTCTTTGAACTGTAGAAGATACCGACACTCAACAAGCCTAACATCTGTGTAGAAGTGGCCTGTCTATTTCAAAGTGTGAACGCTGAAAACACCTATATTAATTTGCATTCTACACCTAAGCAAAAGATGATGGCGACCGGAATCTTGTTAGTAAGAGATAGAAGTGCTGGCACAGTGTTATCATGATTATCTACATCTGTTGTAGGATCTGTAGAGTAATTACTAGGAATGGAAAGCAGGAAGGATCTGAAAGGCAAACTTAAGTGAGTAACAAGGAGGAGTTAACAGTAGCATGTTTTCGCCCATCCACCCTGTTTTATACAGCAGATAGGGCAACCCGGTTTATAATGCGGGATGGCTGATACAGTGTGGAATATTGGTGTTGTGAGCGTTCACGGTTGTAGGTGGGTTAAGATACTCACAGAAAGCCCAGACCTAGACAGGGGAACGATTAGAACTCTCAGTCAAAGACTTTGACCCAAAATCCTGTATCACAGAGCATCGGATAGTAGTGTACTAGGACCAGTGCCAATTTTACGAAAAAAGATGGCAGTTATCTGGAGAAAAGTATATTGTGGTTCGTCAAACCTCTATCTGTTGGTCTACCTGGCATCCGAAAATCTGTCGACGTGATCACCGCACAGTGCAATTTGGCCCAATAGTTTATCGGGACATACATATCGTTACACTGCGTTAAGGCTCAGACCCTTTGTGACAATGACCACTAATAATCGTTGAGCGTTCTCATTCTGACGGTATTTGTTCTTACCCGCGTCCCGCATATTTGGAGGATAGTAGTGCTCACAAGACCTCAACTTAACATCCGAAACTACCCACGCAGTCGTTACTACAACAGATAACCCTTTTTTGGTCGGTCTGATATGGTTGTATCCGATAGGATCAAAGGCTTAATCCGAACAAACGCACTGGGCATGCTCAATCATCATGTCAGGATAGTAGAATTTGTAAAGGTGCTGCAAGTGACCACGTATCGCAACAACCCCCACAATAATGTTGAATTGGACGGGGTGCGTCTATTCATTTTTTTAAAATACTGTCTCATCGTACACAAGCGAAATGAAACAAGAATTACGCGGTTTTTGCGTAGGCGTGTGATCAAATTTCGATCACAACACTCCTGAGAAAGGACATCCGAGGTGGTTGAAGCGTAGACTATTACAACCTGCTCCTAACAATGTGTTATTCTCAATCTATTTATCAATAACCTGTTAAACACGACGCCCAAATTGTTTGACTTCATTCGTACTAAACTTGGTGTGGATATCTTACGGTCGACATTGACTAACCTGTAGATCATGGAACACTAAGGTTTCAAACAGCAGTTCGCAATAATTCTCACAGAAGAGTAGTCTGCAACCTTGACTTTTAACAAACACTCTGGGTATGATGATACGACTGGAGTAACCCAAAGTTCAAGATAATGACGAACTCAGCGATTCACAGAGGGGAGTCCTCTGGGACAAGGTGATTGTGGACGCCGATAAAAATGTTCCACATTCAAGATTGAGTAGGCCATGCAATTAATCAAAGCCACAACGTGTAAAATCTATCCCAGCCGGTAGAGCTGCTGAGATGGGTGCATGTGACAAAATGTCCACTTAATCTCGTGCACTGAGGAAAACACTGAAAGCAGTATAAACAAACAAGGACGGGCAACGTGGACTGAAATATTAAACTACAAACTTTATGAACAGCCTTGTTGAACAGAACACAACATGCATCAATTAACAGTAAACGGAAATCGTCGTACACGGACCAAAGTGCCAGTGTGCGTGATTGAGTCTTCCAAACAAAAAACAATCAAAAAGTGAGAGCTATTTTCTCTTGTGCAAAAACCATTTGAACTAGTAGGCAGGATATGGTTTGAATGGTTCAAAACTCGTGTAGAAATTGCATGCCCTGGCAATCAACTTTCACACATACTTCTCAGGTCGTCTACCGATAAAGCACTACACTGAAGTTTAAATTGCCCTGCCTTTATCAAGATGAATTCAGGTCGGGTTCATCTTTGTTCAAGTGTTCACGGTACTCGGTACATGGGGTGCAACCAGTCGGAGTGATGTCAGATCTGGTAAGATTGTTAGAAAATCGGGCAATCTAAAAACGGACCTTATTCCACAGATAGTCAACAGAGGGAGGCGAGCTATGTATGAAGATGAATGCACGTGCACAAACGTACGGCGGGTGGACAGCACAACCTCTGCTCTTTTCATATTTCTTCCGAAAAAGTTAAATGATGCTGACTTTCCATCTCACTCGTGTCACCAAACAGTGTCAAATATGTACGTATGAAGCTTAAAAGTTGAGCACTGAAAAAGACCACATCCGTCTTCGTCCAGGAGTGTGTAATGATGATTTTTGTTGTCGTTTTCACTTTCGTAGGGTATTTCAAACATAAAATAATGGAGGATATGATTCATGCGAGCATGAACTTAGATTGGACTTGATTGAGCGGTTATGGCCACTTAGGTATATATGCCACGTGTAATTGTAAAACAGTGAGACTATACATCACTCCCGATAGCTTCATGATGTACTTCAACCGACCTGCCATGAACTTATTACAAAACGGCAAACTACGTGCTACTAGGCGGTTTGAACAGCACAAGAAGAATAGATGTGGAGTAGGTTTCTTTTGTCTGATCTACGGCTAAAAAAAACAGAATCCAGCTTGGCCCTGGAACAGAGGAGAACAAATCAGGTCATTGTGAGTGTTTAACATCGATATGTAGGGAATGATCAGCAAGGTAGACAAACATAAGTGTAACTTTGACAAGTAGGTCCTATCTGCTCAACTGCATGTTGGACAACGAAAAAGTGAACGAGGATCGATGAGATCAATCGATAGGGTCCGTTCGATCGCCGATGGCCCAAGCTCACCGCGAATCGATAACAGTTTGACAGTTACGTTACTGTATCTTCATATGATCTCAGCAGACTAAGTCATATAGGGTTTAGAAGAAAGAATGGATTGGTGAATCATGATGACTCCTGATGAAACCTGCATTATTCGTTTCACGTCTGTTTTAACAAGCTGACCAGAGACAGTGAGCTAAGATCGGAGCTTTTGGGTTTCCAGAACATGCAGACAAACTTGTTGCCTCCTGGTGGACTTGGTTCATTTTACATGTAGCCGACGACCACTTAAATAATTTCCAAAGCACTTCTCGTTAGTTTAGATGTGAGTTGCACAGCCAGACTGACAAATTCTGATCAATGCAATTGTTAGATAGTCGATGGAATGAATGAGTTCCTTTCAGAAGTGATCGGACAAGCTGAGCACTGCCGACCAGGTGTGTGTAAACGAGTCACCACATTTCTTTTTACAGAAAAACTCGAGTTTACTGCCGAAAACTTCATAACATAACCAGTCTCCACATGAGCGCTGACTCAGTCAACATACATGGAGCTGTCGGTTCAGAACTTTAACGCCAGTAAAGTACACAAATGCAAACATAAGAATGGTTGAACGCAGCCACTGGAACACCGTCAATAAGTTGACTAGTTTTTTTCGCCACAAAGATGAGACTTTATACATACTATACTGATGAACGCAACATTAGTACCTGGTTATAGCTGGAAAAACGGGTTAACTTGAAACTGATCAATAACCACCCAGAAGTGATGGAGTGTAGGTAAAAAAAAACATCGCGGCTAGTTCCGAAGTACGCGTGAGAATATGGAATGAATCAGAAAAAGATGTCAGTTGATCTATTTTTGGTACACATCTCTAGAGTTCAAAACAACTTCAGAAGCTGCTTTAAAGGAGCCAAGATTCTCCATTTTGATTTACGGTTACGGAATTCCGAACTCATATCTGATGAGACATTATCAGAAGTGATGTCTTATGTTATTGGCGAACCGGGCAATTCAGCATGAAAATGCACAATTGCAAGCAGTCAAACAAAATCCTAGGATGACATGGAGCGCTGATCAGTATTCCGATAGCCTGCTAGTAACCACTCCCGACTACCAGACACAGGGTAATGGGTTCCAATCTCTGGGTATCACAGTTACTACGCCTGTCTCAGTTTGGATGGTCTGGTGGTATACAGCCTTCAAATGAGACCCAGTGTGCCGCGCAGCAGAGAATAATTTGTGGCGCGAAACTTGAAGTCCATAAACCTAGTCTCTTCATCCGCCATCTTAAGTAAACACAACCCCGAGATGCACGGGTTTACCGTAGCAAGATAAATTAAGTCACAAACCAGGTATTACTAGTACAGTGCTGACACAGCAAAGCTCCTTGCCGTGGTGCAGAATTCAAGTACCACACTCTGTTAATGAACTGATGTGACGTTTGTTTGTTCACTGTTTCGTCATCATACCATAGATCTTCACGCAGTCGACTGATGAGGACGGAAAAACTGCACTTATATCACACAGAAAACCCACTGTTTTTTTGTCTCGTCGCAGTCAACATTGATTGCGAATTGGCGGAATATTTGCCGGTGGAATACGCTACGATGACCAACACCATTTTAGTGCGTTAACCGTTGTCCCGTCAATTCGGACTGTCCGGTATTCCTGAGACTGACAATAACAAACATTATGCAAATGAACAGTTCCAGTAACTTTCTGCTTTGTACCGAATCTGATACTTCATTCCCCCGCTCCGTTATCCAATCTGAATGACAGAAGAAATGTGTTAAGGGCAAGTTGAAACGCGCGTTTATTAGAATCAACAGTGAAAGAAAGAGTGAGGTGACGTTCACAGATTTTCTTTTAACACTCGCATAACATCTAATCTAAACATGAGCAGTAGTCAGATACCATCTCAATTTCAACAGACAACTGCGTACCTTCTTTGATACACTTTGGGCCGGTAAAGCGAAAGATCATGAGAAAGATCCGTAGGAAGGGAAAGCTCAATCACCAACAAGGTGTTGAAGAATGAACGTCCTACGTCAGAGCTCTAGTAATTGTTTGGTTTTCCAAATGACCAGATGAACCGATCGATAATTGGAGAGCAAAAACGTCCCAATCAAAGTCGCAGTGAGCATCAAGCCTCGAAAGACAAACGCCGACGAAATGGACATCAACAAGAAATCGTTTGTTCTGCTTGATATACTGATGGATATTTGTAAACTCCTGTAAGCACTGACAGCATGCCTAGTTTCACCAAACAACAGAAACACACAACCTAGATGATGGTTAACTAAAACCAGAACGTCAGTTAGGTCATTCAAAGTCAGTCCAAAACATCTGTCCAATGAGTGACACTTGCTTCTTCAAAAACGGGGAATATCAGGGCCAAATCATTTGTTCGAAGACCCATGGTGAACTATATTACCCCGGCATGGGGCACTGCTCATTTTCCACTAATACATCAATGGTTCTATTTTCACACCTTGGCCAGTTCCTGGTTGGTCATTCGTTCACATATCAACCATGTTCGTCTGTAATTGGATGTCATTTCGGCCAAGGGCTCCATGATCATTTTGTTTTTGAGGCAGGTGATCAAATGTGTTTGTCGGTTGCCTACCGTAAAAGGTGGAACTAGAGGCTTTGAACCAAGCGCATGCGACCAGTAAGTCGAACTACCCAATCTTTGTACGACAGTAGAACACTGGACCGAAAGTGAGGAATAGTTAAACAGACAGGTTGCTCTACCTGTCAGATAGTGCATGTCAAGTGGAATGATCAAGTGAAAAAGGCGGCTGTTTGCCAGCGCATTTCCCGAAGAATATCGGATACGCAACAGACAGACCATATTTTGGAAATGCATGGTCCGCTGTAGGTCAGGTCATGTACTTCATAGATCAGGTAGATGTTTACTGCATTGGGTATCACACAGATCGTCAGGAGTTGGGTAAAACCGCGAAATGATCATATGACGATGTGCCCATGGCTAGACAAACACCTGTCTTTTGGAAAATACTGTCTTCCAGCACACTAACTCATTATACCTAATCGAAGAAAGTGCACGTAATTTATAGGTAAAAGGTTCTAATTTTCTAGGCTGGGTAATGTTTACGATCTCTTCCACCCACCCTCTCTTCACATCCATTGGCTCCTAGCAAATGCGCACTAAAGCATACATTCAGCTTCGGATCAATCACCACTTGCATATGTAAACAAGAATGAACCCAGAACATAAACCGACCGATCAATCAAATGGATCAATTCATGTACGCACGTACACGCAGAGTATGTGAATATGCACACCATGAGAGTGCTACCAGCAAGGTCGTCAGCATAAGAGTGACGATGAAGAGTACGGGCTCAGAAAACACAGGAGTGGTATGTGACAAACAGCCGGCAGCATTCCTAAATTGTTCTGCACGTGTGCTGCAAATTCCAATCTCACAATAGAATGCAGCGTATTTCGTATATAGCTACGTTTGGTTTTCACAGTGTATGTAATCCATGGCCGATATCTCCACAGTGAGGATCCTCATTCGTGCAAATGAGTAACAAACCACAAGAGGACGCGCTTAAAGCTGATAAAAATTTTCCAGCTGAAATGAATGCAAAAATTTTCCCGATACGGTGTATTTTTCTGACCGGGTCGAAAGTTGCATTTCAGCTACTACGCTTAGGTAGCAAACGATTTGACGACTATTCAAGCGGTATCATAGTCGGCAGGACCGAGTCGTCACACTTCCTAGTAGGTAATGCTCAGGTTGTGTGGCCGCCTCGAATAAAGACGTGATAATTGTCCGATTAACTCCAGCTGAAGAAATTCTGAGTCACATTAAGAACATAGACTTTGGTCGTCGAGCTGGTAACAGGTCACTGGTAATGACACTCAAACAGTTCGGGCCCCGGTACCGTGAGTGTTCTTCACCACGGTAGCCCACATAACCTAACATTCTTACAAGGTATTACGTTTTATGCACTCTGAAGAGGTGACAGTGGATTCCTTGTAGTGGAAACTTTGAGTTACCTTTGAATATACTGAGAAATGTGTTAGTCATTGGTTACAATACATAGAGAGTTTTGACCTGAACATGCTGAATGATTATTAGCATATTAGAAAACATACTGATTTCAGGAATAGTTGTTCAAATTGTGTGCAAGGCCGATCTGACTTAACTGGGAGGATCGAGAGTCAACATCACAGCCCCGGCATGACATGCCCATCATCAGAATGGGTCAAATAACCCTGTGACGATGATCAACGTCCACAACTATGTATACGGTGGCGTGTCAATGAATGACCGGTTAACTTCAACCTTACGCCGTTTGCCATTTACGTAAGGAAAAATCAATCTAAATGAGCCCACCACAAGCCATGAGCATAATCACCTTGTACCTGATAACGCAGATCAAAAACGCAAACGCAGCGACAACAATTGACAACAGCTACGTTTATTCATGAAAGCATTTTCAATCTGATTTGTGCCCAAATACGCAAGCGAAGCACTAATAATTGAACGGTTAGGCACATGATGGTTCGATCATGTCTTACGTGAAGACAGTGGAATATCGACCAAGAGAACACCGTCTCACAACCATGTGGATCACAACACACAATCCGGCCCCGTGCATTAGGAATAACCTCCAACGGGAATAAAGCTCACGGCCTTCCAAAATGAAGCACCCAAAAGTCGTTCAGATGAAAGCTGAAACTGAAGCGACTAAACTTGAAAGGAACCACAAACACACTAACAACCAAGCTAATAAACCGGGAAGAACTAACACAAGCCGAACTTGGCGCCGTGCCGGGTCACCGGCTAATTCAAGCCTCACGTTATTACCGTTCAGATAGTGTCGCTACCACACATGAGTAACAATTCCCAAGAACGGATCCAGTCTTGAGCAGCACCATTGATGGGCTACAAACAATGAGTGAACTGCTAGTCTGCTGGTGCGTCTTTCGAAGTCAATCGACTCAAAATTGTCTACCTGAAAGTGGAAGCGTCGGTGGTCGAATAGAAGTGTTGTTCGGTGAGGAGGTCGTTACCAAGGCCCGGGCCACATGGTCGAATCCAGCCCACATACAAAGGCAATGAATCAAGTAGCGTTGAACTTTAACACGGCGTTTAGGTGAAAAATTTAACATTCATTCCGCTGGGGAAATTTTCACCAGTATGCAATCGGTCACACCTGAACACTGCATAACCGTCCTCATAGTTTTAACGTTCAATGGAACAAAAACAACCTTACATTGAAGGGACAGAAGCACATGCCCGCAAGTTAATCACCAAGACAAATGAGGAGAAATGAAGGGATAAACATTGGCCAGTGCCACCTACTTTGTGATAGCTCGAAGCTATCAGTTTCTGGATGGATGGAAATACTCCGTAAAACAGAGTTCGGAAAGACAGCGCCCTCAGATGTGCGGTGAGGACGAAACGGAACACGACTTCGATCGGAGGGGTTGACTACTCGATCCAACGAACCAAGTTGGGGTGGATGTCGGCCGACTTCCAGTGCAGCACGGGGGCCAATCAAGGATGGTCTCCTGTCTGTATTGTATGCTGGAACCGTGGATACGTAGACTATTTGTAAGAAAAGAAGAAAAACGCTTAAATCTTCAGACGCAGGAAAGGTTACCAATCAATAAGTCAACATAAGCATGCAAAAATTTGGATGTCTCCATTCTAAGAACTACTACTAACAATGATACTCTTAGGACAACTAGTGAAACAGTATTCCACGATAATAGCTATAGTTGGTCTATTATTTGATGATGTAATGATCCGTCTATGAAGAAACATTCTTGGTTTAGAAAAAACACTATTGTAAGGTATGGAAGTTGTGTACTGGATACGTTATGTGAGAAAATGCGTCTGACAGTCATACAGGAAACATTTCTGGAGGCTTAAAATGTACCCACCCTCAACCCCCAAAAAGTGTCGCGGTCTTGTTAGACCCTGCTCTTCTTGGTTAAGCATCAATATTAGGGATGGTCGTTAAGGTATGTTTATGGACAAAAAGCACTCAATGGGTAGGTAGGTCTATACCCGATTAAGGAATGAAATGCACATGGGTAGTGGACCACGGGGAGTGTAAGGCCCAAATAAAACGTTTCTGCGAGTACAATCGTAAAATGTCCAACCTAATTTCGACCACTTCAGCATGTGAATCATCTAACAGTTACTCCGACAGATACCATCTTTGGATGATAACAAAATATGTACAGATTTCTTGTCCGCTAAAAACATCTTGTTCCTCTTATCGCACCGCTTCATTTTCGTTCCGATTGACCATATTGTGAGAATGGCGTGTGTAGTATTAAATGTGAATCAGAGATAGTGTCCTGCGTATATATGCTCACAGTTCTACCGATTATGTGGTTTCTACGATTTTTTTCGAGTTAACGGGAAAAACAGTTGCTGAAACGGATGTACTAGTCATCCAAGACAAATTTCCTACAGAATAGATCCATCAGCACAGCACAGAAACAAAGCCTAAAGAAGGTGGCTGATTGAGAAGTTCAGGTTCTAGTGTGAACGCTACGTTGATGTGGGCTGAGTTGAAAGTGGCTGCGAGTTTCAACGTTATCCACACACGGCCTATAAACACTTAATCTTCTGGCTGCTATGGAGATGATTACGAAAAGAGGTTACAATAAGGATTCCACCGTCACATAACCCAAGTGTTGATAAATTTCCTCGGTTATGAGCAAAAAAGTATAACTTATGTTTCAGTATCGTGGTGGGTATGCGGAATTGTGGACTATCGTTCACAGCGTACACATATAAACAGCCTGTGATCTCTTTCAGTGCAACAACCGTAAACATGAATGACAAAACATTTGCTGTCCAATTAAGCTGAGTTCATCGATTGCGTTAAAAAATGGAACGAGTTCCGTACGCTGTGATTTTATATCGAGAAAGTTACGATAAATCATTTAACCAACGAGCGGCATAGTGAGTTGTACATGTCCAGAATAGACTGAGGAGATATCCCCACTTTGTGAATTTTAAGTAGGCCGCAAAGTCTGGGGAGTATGCTAATGGATCTGATACGCTCAAAAGTTGAGGGGTAAATTATCCAGGTTTACTTCACAAAACGCATTAGGTTTGACAATGTCCAGCGTATTTAGGGTGGTATCATTCTCAGTCCCCACCTGCCCGAATTTAAGAATTTCAGCTAGTATGACCCGTATTTTTTCTGTGTATTCCAACTTAATGGTTAAAGCTATTCAAAGTTTTATCCCCAGGTGAAGCGCATAAGGTCCACAGGGTTTCTGTCGTTGAGATTTGTTATTTCGTTGGTAAAGGTTACGATATGAGTGTACCGTGTTGGTCACTTAGAGAAGAAACATGACAGACGATCTTATGGGCATACAGTAGAACTATTATAATAGTTGCGGCACTGCTGTTTTCAGAAAGAAGGGGTTAGAAAAGGTACCCTCAAACAAAGAGCACTCCGATCGCCCAACGGTTAACCGTGACCGCCGGCGTATAATCCAATACGGTCGAAAAACATCGAATATCTCTCAAGAGCCCGATGTAGCTTCGAGTACATCCGCTGCGCGCAGCAGTGTTCAGAATCAGACATTATTGTCTTATTCACTGCGCCCTCGGGCTAGGCAAGCCCCTCACTACCAAATGAGTCAGACTCTTGAGTCATTGGCTCCGGGTAGGGTCCCCCAAGAAAACCCTATATCCTGTTGTCTCGCAGGTCAGACTTTTGAGTCAGAGACTCGAGGTGGGGTCCCTCAAGTCAATCCCCTTCCGCGGCATAAACGACCGGGAAGTATCAGAAGTTATCGTTCTCTCGATAGTGACATTACTAACCGATCACGACTTTCTCCTACTGATTTACTCCCTATTTCTTCTGCCTACCATATGCCTCCGGGAAACAATTGTTTTCTGAGGCCAAGACAACTGGTAAACATTGGCGCCTACAATGTCCGCACTCTCCGACAAATCGGTCAGCAAGCTGCTCTGGCAA
The DNA here is from genome assembly GCA_008508345.1 of Paragonimus westermani. NCBI lineage: Eukaryota > Metazoa > Platyhelminthes > Trematoda > Plagiorchiida > Troglotrematidae > Paragonimus > Paragonimus westermani. The sequence goes on along the minus strand of QNGE01001387.1, from coordinate 73,210 downwards.
GTACTCTCTCAAGT
>QNGE01001387.1:32449-68011 GCA_008508345.1 Paragonimus westermani | reverse complement strand
GCCAGAACGACTATATCAGAACCACGTGTCGACCGGAGGAGAGCGGCCAGATCTGAATAAAACATGTCCTTGACGCCGACGTCACTACAGTCAGTTGGAGCATAAGCAGACACAACGAAAAGATTTCTGACGCTTTTGCTTCTGGAACTGACCCTAACAGAACCTGCCAAGCGAACGACAAAAAGTCTACTATTAACAGGAATCCAATCTATCAATGCGGCTGCGGCCGTCGTGCTGATGACTATACCTACTCCCGGTTGACCGGTGATGGCCTGGTATGAGCGACTCTGTCGCCGTGATCGTCACACAGACCGCAGTGACCCAACAGGTCATACAAATGTGTAAGCTGTCACGTTGCTTTGAGGTCCAGCCTAGTTATAACGTTGTTTAAACGTTACCGGAATCTCTGTAGGTCATACAGCGTCGATCCAGAGCTGGCTGGGTCTGTTACCATAACCCTGAGGAACACTCGGTCACCTCTACTGGCAACATTTTTAGGGTGCTGCTCATTTTCAACAGTTTGTATCTATGCCAACTGGCAACTGACAAAATGGGGTAGGGAGAAGTGACAGTCACTAGCACAATGACTTTTGTAACAGAAGCCCTAGTGACTGATTGGATGTTACGACCAGGCGAGTAAATTCTGTCTACCACAGTGATGAGTGTGTCGAACGGACGAGAAAATTGAAGGTACTTGAAATGATTTGAAAAGATAATTACGGTGGCCGGATAAAATAAACTCTAATACTGAGCACAGCGTGGTGCAAACTGCCCTCTGAGGTCAACATACTGTCGCCGAAGTGGTTACCAAACTTGTTTGAAGGTAGAGCAGACCCCTTTGGACCTCGATAAAAGTTACTAAGTCAATTTACTTTGCCATCTCTTTGAGAAAGTCTGCCGTAACGCTGACGAAGTGTCCATGAGAATAGCGGAAACACTTAGTGCGTTCTCCAACCTGCGTCTCTCGTGGCGTTACAAAATATCCATTTGTCAACCAAAGACACAGCTTACAGTGGGTGTGTGAGTTCAGGTTTGTTCTTCGGATCAAAAGCCTGGCCCATTCGTGCGGAAGATTCACCCGGACTCTCGATATTCGACCAAAGTTGTCTTCATCAGTTAGCTTGCATCAAATGGACTGACTGTGTGAGCAACGCGACACTTCGTGCTTTGGAAATGTGCAAGTTTGCAACCGATGACCGGGGTAGCGCAAATACTCTTCGCTGGTTAGATGGTGTACTCCGTGTGCGGTCGGTGTTTCTGTTGCAGCACGCACTGTTCAATGTGGCTGCTGACGGATGGAAGAAACCGCAAGGCAGCCGAGAGATCACGTGGTCACAGGGTATGAAAGCTTTGGCCATGCTGCTGAACAAGGTTGGTAGGTGCCGTCTATCTGGTAGGGGAGTTCGTGACTATTCATACTGCCGGTTGAGAGCATTCTATCGCATAACATTGTCGCAGTTAGTAGAGATGAGGTATCCGCGAATTTGCTGACTTTTCTGTTTCGTAGGGCCCAAATGTATGTTTGGTTGGTTTTTTTCTTTTCATTTCTTGCTATGCATCTATACTTAGTTATTACCATACAACTTCTTGGACCAGTATCGGGACCAACGGCCGCCCCAACCATTGTACCCACGGGTGCGGCCCAAAGATGGACATAATTGATGATTGACTGACTATGACTAATGGGGATGAGCTAAACTGGAATGTAATGAGACGCGAGGCACCGGACACAGCAACAGTGATGCCAAATAACAAGAAATAAGCAACATTCAGCGGAAAGATAAAAGTGAACAGACATGAGACTGAATAGAAAAGCTAGCAATGCTGTGAATGCAGGTCACCCGTTGTCTACGATACGCCGTCATCTCGCTAGCATCTCCAGTCAGTAATCAGAGTGACCATGAAGTCCTCAAACGGGCAGACGACACCTAATCACTTCAATCAACGCAACAGTCGCAGCTATTTCGTGGCCATATCGTGGCATGATCACCGCGCGATTTTAACCAATTGTTAGTGGCCTCAATAAAAAAACACCCGACGTGAAAACGCTCCGCTGGCATAAGGAGTACGTGATTCAATCATTGCAAACGGAGGGACTGGATTATCTGATCACTTGACTGCCTGCACCAAGCGTTCCAAAACGTGCTGCCGAACAGCCGCATCGCTCAGGTTAACACTCGACGTAATGTAGGCGGCTTGGCGGAAACAGAGATGGTCAATCACAGTAATCTCGTTAGCGATTTCCTTACGGACAGGTCGTGTATCTAGGCCCGGGAGCAAAAGTAGACGCAAGTAATGTAAACCATTTCACTCGACGCCACAGATGACGCAGGTTAACAAAGACAATATGCGCATTTGCTATTCTAGCTGCTATCAAATCAATAGTAGTATCAGTTAACGAGATGGTACTAATCAAGTAAGTTAAACTGTCCACAGCTTCCAGTGTACTGTAAGCAACAAGGAATGCCGGAGTGGAAATGCCTCAGATCAGAAGCAGTACGTTGCCAGTTGAAGGTACGATCGTCTGCTTCAAAATGGTCGGTATGTCTACAGCAGAACGATATATGGCATTCCACATACTCCATATCCGTAAGGCAACCGAAACGAATGTTTAAATAGACCACGACCGTCGACCGCCTGCAACAGGACTGATGCTCCGAAACCCGTCGCAGAATAAAAACTATGGTCAATACACCATCGATTAGATCGGAATCCTGCTTGTTCTACACATACGTGGATTCCCTTGGATTTAGTAATCCGACGTAAAATAAAGCCAGTGAGAAAATGATGCAAAGTACACCAGACTGATGTCTATGTGATTGCCATGAGACTTTTGGTCCCAGTTTTGAAAATGGGAATACGTGATGATAAGCACGAACCACTCAAAAAAGTTTACAGTTCTGATAACAATCTCTTTTAACCATCACTGAAAAAGTGGGAGAAAATACTTCAGCACCAATAACTTAGGCTACAGGGCTACTTTATAAGGTGGAAGGCTATCTGGAACGCAATAACTGACCATTGAGGTCCCGTCGTATATGTGGTCCGGTAGGGGTCAGCTGAACTGTTCCTCGAAATGTTCGATCCACCCGTCAATTCGGCGCGACACGTTCGTCGTCGTAGCTTTTGGTGGGTCAGCGGCCATTGCTGCTCTGATTTGTTTTAGTGTTCGTCAGGCTCTCTCACCTGAATCAGATCGGGTAAGTTGCTCGTCAATGTCTTCCCGAAAGCGTTTCTTACACTCTCGTTACTCAAATGCTAGTTAAATATCTCGCACTATCAAGTGCATGATCATCGAGCAAACAACACAGCAAAACGGGCACGCACAACAACGTGAGCCAGGCGCAGATGGCTGATTCAAAATGCACGGCAGTCGTTAACAAAGTTACACCACCTGTAACTGACTGGCAGTCATGGGTGAAGCCGTCCGTTCTATCTTGTGATAATCTGGCGCTGTCGAATGAACTTCCAGTTAGTCAACAAAAACTTATCAAGTTTGGACAAGTTATGAAATTCCTGCCGACTAAAGACCTACCATCTCCACAAATACCACTTCGGTTAATCCATCAAGATTGTACCACTACATGTTCTGTGAGCAATAGGCAACTCACCAATTTGATCATTAGTAAAACTGTCAATAATCTCCGCAATCCGGTTAAGCCCGGTCAACAGAGCCACATCGGAGGGAGTTTGGCCGGAAGCGTTGACTACGTTTCGTGTAGCTCCGTGTTTTAGAAGAATCCGAAGACAGGTCTCATGATTGTTCAGTGCACAAATGTGCATCGGTGTGTCCAGGTTCAAAGTCTGTGCATTAAGATCCGCTCCGTAAAGAATTAATTGTTCTAAATGCCCAGGGTTATCGAATAAACAGGCCTACAAAACGTAGAAATTAAAACAGAAGAAATGGTTTACCGAAAAATGCAATAACAACGTTTTAATATCAACCTAATTCACTCACTAAAAGCAATGTAACTAATCGAAGTGAAAACCGACTGTTCCCGGGTCGGGTGGGAGGCGTCAGATATCTGTTCTGCATATGCCATTAGTTTATCCGCAACTGGGTTTACGCACCAGTAGAGTGCTAGTCGCTGAGTGACCAGAGTGAATGGAGGAAATTCAAACTATGACCAAGTGAAATTACCTTACGAAGAATGAACAGTTTACTGAATAGACTTCAAAGGAGGGATTTACAAATGTAATGTTACGTAAATTTGTTTGGTAATGGCATTTCAAAGTGGACAGTTTAGAGCACTTTTAGTAATGTCTTGTCTATCTATAGATCAAACTCAGCAGTATCATAGTCGAAACGATCTACCAGAAGCGTAACAGACAATGTTAAACTCCCAGTTCGAAACTAGAGTGTATGCTGTCACTAGAACCTGTCAAATAAAAGTTCTGCTGCCTCTGGCAAACATCAGGCAACCAGAAGTTAGATCTCAAAGTTAAACTGTTAATTCTGAGCTACTTTTCCGTAAGAACTCATTGAGGTGCTAGTAAACGATCCGGAACTTTTGCATAATTGATCGCAGCTGTCCTACTCCGACAGATTTTCCAGTCAACCCATTTCGAAAAGAACCTTTATACTCGCTATCCGCTTTTGTTAGAGCACGTCAGTAGTGCACATTCTTATTGAAATCGGGATGTGAACTCCAGCCACACATTCACGAAGTAACCGCTACGAACATTAGGTCACTGGCCTCACATAAGCACGACTGAATTACTGTAGGCAAATTGAAGTGCAAAGTGTTGGGTGTCAGGATATTTGCCGAGCTGACTATTTAACATCTTATAGTCTAAACGAACGAATGGTATTGTTAAATAACGCGACAACAAAACGCGAGCAGGTTATTTAGACAAGTACAACTTCCAGCATTAACCCCCACCTCAACTGTATAGACAACTAATGAATGTGTGCTCTCGGGAAACCAACTGTCGTTTTGATACATGGCTATCTGACAAACTTCCATGAAGAATCTCTCAAAAATAAGTATACGGATCGTGATTAATTCCATTTCATGTTCTAGTGTCATCTTTTCGTCCACTCATCATGGTACGTTTTCGCACCAGTCCGTTAACAAGCTATATGTTCAGGGGTTTGGACGAATGAAAGAACAATCGACAGCTCATGCCTTCTTGTTGGTGTATTGACAGAATGATAAAAGTTGTTGGCGTACATGTGAACGCCAAACAAGTAAACACAATGAAGCAGAAATCCGGATACAGCCGAGTTACACGCAAGGACGCACAAAAAACCCATCACGATTCATTGTTAAATGATATACGATTTAGTAATCGCAGTGTGAACGCTTTTAACGCTGGATTGTTCTATACGCTCTGTTATGCAGACGACATCGTCACCAACCACAATCAAAAAAAGCTTTTCCAATTTAAGGACACAACTGGGAAAATAGTCCGAAACACTAACAGTTGTTTCAGGGTGTCCACACGGTGACCTTGAATGAGCATGATTTACGGATTCCACAAAAACTGCAGTTTTCCAAGTAAAAGATGCGTCTGACTTTCGCGCAGTTTCAGGCAGCCCGGCAACTTTGAAGAAGTTTTTTGAAGTTTTGAAGTTTTTGAAGAAGTGTCCTTCGTTCAAATCTAATATATCGGCACATGATGGAAAAAGTAGAACTGTCCGCATACACTTACTGGACCACAAGAATGAATTTAACAGCCTGTATAATGAGAATGAGAGATGTTACTCCATATTCTGAACAATGGCAAAAAAGCACCAACTAATGATCTTCTGTACAGCAATTTCGCTAGTCACACTCAGTATGTTCACTCTAGTAGGCAAATCCTCTTCATTCATCGTTGTACTTTGGAATCCACCGGATGCAATCCGTCTATTACTTCTCCCTCTCACCTAAGGTGGCAAGTCTGTCAATTCTCTGCATTATTTGCCCAACTATATCAATGATATGCAGTTCCTTCGCCCGCCTTGTTAGAACGGTAATTTCCAAAAGACCATGATGGACATAGTTCAGAGGTTTATCTCACAACATCTCGATATCTTGTTCTCATCCATCAAAGACAACCAGAGTGAGGAACCTTCTACTGATTTGCCAGCAAACAGTGAAGCCTTGCCTCGATTTGTTTCCGTTAAGGATCTAGGTGTAACCCAGAGTAACAATAAGAAACGGTCACTTCGTACAAATAGGGTTTCCATCGCCATCTTTTCATGTCAAATGTCCAGTCAGTTCGTATTTTGCAACAATTAATCTGTCGCCTTATTAATACACGTAGGCTCCTCCACTGGATGTGAGCCGTTGATTCCCCAGGGTTTTATTCGAACGGCCCAACATCATATACAAAGAGTGATCAACTGTCTAATCTGAGTTGGGTTTCATCAGCACCACGAGCGCTAGGAGCTCCAACCCGTTACCTGTAAACAAGTGTCGGCACAGAAGTCCATACAGTTTTACACCAGACCACAGAATCACCACCATGGGAGTCAAAACAGAGCAAGTTAATTGTGACTTTTGATTGTTGCATTTCTTTTTATCGTAGGTTGAAACCGATCGATCATTTTTGACTGGCCTGTAAACCAACAAGGACTCACCAGGGTTCAGGGAGTCGTGGGAAGTTTGTGCAAGCAGTTGTTGATCGTTGTTAACCCCAACGGTCTGCAAAAATCGCTTACAAATTCCCCTAGGGTCATCGTGGATGCCTAGTTGCATGTGATGTAATTACAAACAACTGAGGGTGTCCAACCCAGTAAAAATGGGAGAGAAACAGCTAAGTAAAGTGGACTACCAACAAGTGGATAAAGTGCAATAGGGTCAGTAAAGAAAAGTTTGGAGATCTTAAACGTAATTTCTCTGCAGTGTAAACTTTAGCCGTCTGTCTTACCAGACGGATAGATAAAACAAAACTATCCTTATATACATATAACTGAGGAGGTAGTCCCTATCTCTCGGCTGTTCGGCCCAAACTAGCTCTAGAACGAAAACAAACATGACGGTTCGCTTATAGATGAATACAAGATGACATACTTGGATTCAAGCTTACCTGATGAATTTCTTGTCTGTTCTTGTCATCCATGACACCGAGGATAGCATGATCGTAGAGCAATAGGGAAACACACTGTGTTGGGACATCACGTGATACGGCATAGTACAGCGGAGTTAAGTCTCTGCAATCGCGAACATTCGGATTTTGGCCAAGATCAAGGAACACCTGTGCAACATGTAGATGTTATAGTTGAGGCCTAAATGATTTGCCGACAGACAATCGTTCGTCCTCAGTCAAGGGTACGGTGAAACAGCCATCGATATGCATGTAGCACAGCCATGAAACCCTTGTGAGTAAAAAAACATATGCCCGCTTGCTAAAAAAAGAAAGAGGTGGTCTGCGGCGCACAGCCCGTATGGACCAGATGCATGTGAAAGGTGCATCCCCTAATCGGAATGACTGCACTTTTGTACACGTGTACTGGTGGACAATCTATTTTCTCAGAGTGAATGCCGTTGTTGTGTTTTGATAACTGTCGTTCACAAGTGTCTTTTATGAATGCTAGTCCCTCGCCAAGTCACCATCTCTCACTCGTCCGTGTATAGCCATGATCAGTTCACCCAACTCAACGCAAATCGATCGTGTTCGATATGGCGACTGACAAAACAGCAATTCGGCCATTGATTGGTCTGTGGAAAGCGGACTAATAAATCCTGATTTTAATTCAGAAATTGGATGGAAATTTCAGTGAAAAATGGTTGGCCAAATGCTGTCGCAGTTTGAGCCGCCCCTCATTAGAACAATAACCAAAAATGAACTAGAAAGAAACCACTAAAAGATAAAAAAACAGGATTAACTGAGGTTAAACAGAAGCAATGTTATGGGTACGGGTGCACTGCAAACTGCGGCATGCTTTCAGTTTGGCTGGTGCTTAAAATCCGCGGCTTCGAGGACCACGAGGTCTCCACAACAGCAAGCTCCACCTACCAGCTTTAATTAATGGAACAGTCGGAGAGTTCATATTTTCTAACCACATCGTTGTCCAATCACATTGTAACTTTATTCGAATATCGGTAGTTTCGGTAATTGAGGCCCGGTGAAGCACTCTCAACCCACACACCGAGTACGTGAGCCAACTAGTGCGGACTCTGTTGTTTAAACAACTGACACGTGTCGACGAACAGAAGGGTTATCATCCAAGTGAGCCAACTGGCGGAAACAAACACCGTGACTGTTCACCTCTTTAGTACGAACAGGCTACGTTTCCGGATCACAGAGCCGAATGAATCGTACAAAAACATATACACCTTTCCTGTTAGCGAAAGCCGGATGCCTTTACAACATCACAGATGATGTGGGCTGGCAAAGGCAGCACAGGTTAGCGATTCCTATCAGTATCACATCAACAACGGTAGAAGCCAAAAAAACAGTGTTGTCCAAATGGATGCAACGGTGTAGAGTCCTTATCAGATTGTCTACAGTAAAAGAATACAAGAGAACGGATCCACCGGTGTTGCAGTAGCATTTGCCACCTTTTAAACTGCAGAATGTATTCCTCACAGACCTGCTCGGCCGTGCACCTTGTTCAGCATGGTTTGTTTGCCTTCGTCAGAAGGGTTGAGCGAAACAATGTCGTCCGCATTTTGTGTATCAATCAGGCCAGTGTCCAAAACAAGCTAACCACAAAAATCATTTAAATCCTAGAGTGCATCTCCCAGAATGTCATCCAATATAAAGTCGAGACAGCTAGCAGTGAACACCCACACATTTTGCACAGTGAGCATACACCGACTAACGGATGTACACACTTCTTCGGAGGCATAACCAATACAAAAATACAAGGTGAGCAGACTTTTCCACAATATAGTCGTGCTAGAGAAATAAAATACCCCCGGTCCGCCGGTACATCTCTACACAATCATCCAATTCACCTACCAATGGTGACCACTTGTTTTTCCGTACTCGATCATCAAAACCCAGACCTATATAGAAAATCTTTAGGATTGTTTTGGCCTGATAGTTTCCAGCATTACGGTACTGAAGGCGTTTTTGCAGCCGAGAAAGGAAGTTTCAATGACACGATAGCAAGGGGAACAAGAGTACATTGCGGAAATTATGAACATCATGCGAATAGGAATCGATACAGTGATCTCAATCTGAAGTGGATTAATTCACGGTTAGCACAGAGGAGCAAAAGCATTGCCTTGTTTATAGAAAATCGATACAGATTTCTCTCACCACTTTCTTCCCAATCGTTCACAGCACTTGATTTGGTTTCCAGTAATACAAATAAGTCAAAGATGTGAAGATTTGTGCAATATTCGATACGCTAAATAAATGATCCCATCAATTAAAAGCCAAGAAGCGGATCGGTGATGAGAAGGAAGTGCACACACTTAAAGACGGGAAGAGTTGAGAGCGTCAGCTGAGTAATACTAACTGTTCCTATCAGTTCGTTGTCTAGAATCACATGATTGAACCCGCAATAGATAAATAGCAACGAAAACCATTAACAGACAAGAATACCTAATACACAACACTATCAACAGTTTCTGTTCAAATAGGATTACTGCTACGTTGCATGTTTGTTATTTCTGATTACGTAAAAACAGGTAATTATTGTGCGACAACCCGCCAATGTTGTCTGGTATGTGGAGACCTCGACGATCACCTATCTAGATACATCTGATGATCTCCATATCCAATAGCCACGTTTCATAGCCGCAGATTGAAAATGTTCCGACAGTGGTATGCAATTCAGATATCATAGATTATTCAAAATGGCGAGTCTTTCTATCACAACGGTTGTTGACTTGTATTCTGGTATGCTTTTTTGCTGACATAATGTTAGCATGCCTATCTGATGGATGGTTGTTTACTTGCTGGACTCTGTTGCTTGGGTTCATGAAATCATCCGTCCCGCATTCTTCTTCACAGTATACCATTTCGTACCCTTTGTTCATTCCACCTTACATCACAACAAATACGATTAGCTTGTTACATTGGACCAGTCATGACAACAGCAATCACGTGTGGTGGACAATTATGCTGTGTAACTGACACTAATTTATTCGTTTATTACTTACATTCAATGTCGTCATCTGTACCCTCAAGAATAACGACTTTGTGATCATTATTTTGTCGCGTCAATGATATCCTTCTATTGGCTGCAAAAGGACTTCATTTTTGGTTGGTTAAATGAGTCTTGCCAGCCCCTAGAGCCATCTCTTGTTTCCTATTGACTCATTAAATCATTCTGTTGTCTAATGAGTAGCACGCTCATCCCTAAACTCACCTCGACTCTGTTCCCTGTTGACATAACGGCTAAACAGACGTTAGCAAGCGATTCCCCAACTTAACACGTTAGGTTGGACTGTGCTGGTTACGCTGTTTAGTGTTCAATTGACGACACGCAATATTCAACGTATCCGTATAGTTGAGGTTTCACGAGAAATCATAATTAAGGTTTATTACATCTATCTTATTGAATAATGTCCGATTCAGTGCTGTAGTAAACCATTATCTTCACTGCAATCATCAACATTCGATACCTGAGAGGGTCAGTTTACAAACACCATTTAGGCAATTCGGCGTTAACCATTCGTTCGAATAACATCGGTAGTGAGACAAAGTTCTGTCGATTACGTGTCACCGATAGATTCCGAGGTTGTATGAAATCAACAACGATCATCCCACACTGATGGTAAAAATAATGCAATTTGACAAAGGCGAAAAATTCCTCAACTGACCTTGATAGCGTCCAGGTTTCCGGTCATTGCAGCTCGATGAATAGGCGTCAAAGTGTCCGTGTCACGGAACTCCAAATGCGCACCCTTCTCCACCAGCTTCAAGATTAATTCTCGTGAAGGCTGTTGAGAAGCAGCACATCCAAGAGGGGTCTCTTCCAAAGCATTGCCGATAAAAACAAGATATTCAGAGAATATCCAGTGTAGATTAACACAACTGAACACGACTGAACACATGTAGCATCTAAACCTTGCGAAACAAAAGATTCCAATCTGTGACCTCCGTAAGCAATCATCTGATTGCCCACAGCGGTAAAATCGATTCAAACGACACATTACAGACAGTAGCATTTGATCAGTCAAAAATATGGTAAGATGTACGTTCGATACAGCTCAGCAGTAGCAACGCAGACAAGTAACTAATCCGTTTAGGGTTTGAACCTGGTTCAAATGGTTCTATCTGGAGTTTGATTTACGGCACTTTACAACAAGCAAAACTCGGTTGCGTCATGTGAACAACGTTAGTGTTTCAACCGATTTGGTGGACGGAACCGATATGATCAGGAGCAAAATGGTAACACACGGAGATTTTTCTGTGACAGTGAAAACAATCACTTCGAACGTACGAACGATCTAAAGGGTAAAGAGGTTTGCATAATCTGCTGTGGAAAAAAAAACAGTTATTTCGGAGCTCATATCAGCCCGAATTAGCGTCCAGAAAACGTTCGTTAACTATCTGAGGAGGGTATTTATAGTGGTGGTGTGCCAGTTGGCCGTTAGAACAGCTCAAATTCGTTATCTTCACATGAATGGAGCATTAATAGGTGACCACCATTGACAGTGCCACTTTACGTCTTAGATTCACGTGGACGTTTCAAAAAGCCTGTTTATCTTACCATCACATAACTCACAAGCCACTAGGGAACCATGTGTGCTGCATACTGGTTGATGAAGCAAAATAGGTGGTTTGCTAAATATGAAATATACAATATATACGAAAATTCCGAAGGCTCAGTCAAACCGGAGAGGATAGGCAGAAAAAAGATATGGGACCAGTCACAGTGCTAGTAGAAAAAGCACCCTCCAGTCGAGCGGTTTAACGCAGTTAACTGTGTATCCTGATCCATATAATGCTCTTTCTTTCTTTCGCCCGATTTTCAAATGAGCGCTTAAGCGATTCATCACGCCACCATCAAAGTTTACCTGCCTGGATGGTTTGCCAAACCCATCAACAACCAACGGCCCGATGTAACAAACAACTAATGATGCGACTGTAAGCTACTAGAACATGGAAGAAATGTTAGTCGACAACCCAGGAGTGTTGAAGACAGGTTTCCAGGTGAAGTTTCATGAGGTGATGGGTTTTAATTGGACCACTTTGGTTTGGGGCAAAAAGCAGACGGGCGGAAGTTTACAGATGTCTGAATCATATCACTATCTACGAGTAAGAGTTGACAATAATTGAACGGTTTCCGGGAAATCAGACTGCACAGATCGAAATATCAATCAATCGCCTTCTAACCTGAGTACTTTTCACTGATGATCGAGTTAGCCGAAGCTAGGATTTGGGTCACAGATAGTCTAGCGTAGAGAAAAAAGGAGGGTTGTCTCTAGATTAACCTCCGTGCAATACAGCCGTTGCCCGAACTGGAAAGTATTTCACTAGAGGACGCAGTAATTAGAAACGTTAGGTTAGATGGTGGTAAATCTGGTTCAGTGATGTGAAAGTCATCGGTTGCGGATGGAGGAAGAACAGTTAAGGAAGTGGCCACGTAGACGCGCCGGTGAATGGCACTCAGGTGTAACGCGTCTTATTCCATGATACAGGTGCCTTGATTTTGATTGTCCGACGTTGGGCATGGGGATTACATAAATTAAAGAAATTCCTCCCTGCCTTGTCACATGAAAAATAGAGCTGGGTTCTATCACCGCCGTACGAAAGCCATAAGATGTCAGTATCACCAACTGGCGTATGACTGTCCGTGATATTGCAATGGAGCTGATTCAGCCCGAATGACAAACAGGTTTTCAGATAACAGAGGGGGGTTGCCAACCACTCACTCTCAAACAATGTTGATGCATCTGTGCCATCGGGCTCACTACTGATAGTTCTGACTGGAAAGTTTACTTCTATTCCTCAAAACCACTCAAATTCGTTCACGTTGTGTTTGAAATTACTGATCTATAAAACAGATAGTTGTAATCTATTTTTACACTCATCATCTATGAGCCGTCACCGAATCTTGAACTCTAATGTCCTGGCTGAAAAGGAACTGAGACAGAGACAATATAATAATTTCTCAACCAGCGGCAACGTTACCTGCATGGCACATGCCCACAGCCATCGTATACCTTGGGTGTTAACTGCTAAGATACGGTTAGTAAAACCACAGTACTCTGTACGGCCAACACATTCGAAATAAGCGTTGAAATGGGTCAACGACCTTTCTACTACACATGCAGGTGGACGTGTATGAAATGGGCCTGTAACACAAACAATCATCTGCAGGCGATGTCAGATACGCTATCATCTTGAGTGATGTAAATGCATCAGACCGAAAGAGGTGACGGTTTGCTTTTGCCAGTAGGCGCGTATAACTGAAAATCGGCACGGTCAGGGTTTTCTTGTGGGCACGGGTTACAAACTTACGATAACCAAACGAGTTTCAATATTGCCTATAGGAACGATGGCTTGGTAGAAACAATCGAAACACTCCGAGGTTCATACACGGCAACCGTTCAAAGGACAAACGTGAATAAGATTATTTAGGATGATTGATTCGGATTCTCGACGGTCTAGTAGTGAGGAATTAAATTGGGTCCATTCATCTGGAGCAGTGCTTCACCTTGCAGCATGGTTCGACGAATATACACTGTCTTCAGATACTAAGAACAAAATCTGCGAAGATGAACAAAGTCATCAAGCACGAACTGTTGGTCTTGTACATACTCAAACGTTTTTCATTCAGGACCCATTGAACGGATCATTTTGAAAAGATTCATTGCTAGGGAGAAGCTCGAGTGCATTTCTCGGGACCTTCTTAAAATTCTCATGTGCCTTGGAAGTGTTACTCTCATTCATGATTGCTAGTGGTCAGCCACTTATCTTCTTGACGAGGTAGCTTCTTTGTTCGAATTTTACAACCAATCGCCCTATCACTGACGAAGCTACTAGTCGTCGAATAACACACTTCTGATTAAAACGGTTAACAGTTGCCTCTTCATTCCCTCGATTATCCATGAAGTTTTGCATCAATTCAACCTTCTCTATCGTAGTCAATTTCACTTCGAGGAGATACAAAAGAATAGCCTAACTCTATGTATGGAAGCCAAAGCGCCCAACTCAATGAGACGACGATCAACAGGATAAAACCGCGTGGAGTGAATGACCGCAGGATTCCATTATGCAACTCATTCCTTAGGCAAAAATCGTCATGCCCATTTTCGGTCACCTGCATCTATGGGTAAACAGTCTCCAGATGTCAATACACCCTTCGGAATCGGAATTGGCCGATGTAGGATAAAGGATTTCGTCCTGGGGTAACGTCACATTCACCTAAGTATGTGGTTAGTCAAAGGGCTGCCGACCTGTTCGAGTGTTCATTTCCAGCGCACCAGTATATATAACATCAATTTCTCATTTTTAGTCGAGTAAAAATAAGTTCAAAACATTTCGGAGCAACCCATCCTTGCAATCATTAGGCCACACCTCAGACATCATGGACAACCATAGCCCGGGCAACTTCAGCTTGTGTGACTCATGCAGCTATCCGTGAACTGCTTTTATGACAGCTGTGCGTGTGTATCGGTTTTAGATAAAATTCAGCTCGGAACATCATCTCAAATTAGATCAAAACTTTAGCCTGGCTTACCTCCGGTCGAACTGTATTGGAAGTTTGGATCCAAGCCTCGTTCGAGCAAGTTCTCCATTCGCGCGATATTATGCGATCGGATTGCTGAGAGTAACTGCTTCTGATGAGCCTGTGTGAAAATAAAAGCAGCCTGCTTCTTAATGTCACATTTTACGCCGTGAGAAATTGGTAAACGCACAAGTTGACGAAGTATTTTTTTGAAGTCATACTGTAAACATGCAAGGCATAAGGCGATATTAACGTGTCCCAGGTAAAATCGCAGGTCAAAACAGAGGAAATCCACTTGAGTCATGCACACCCCGGAGAAAAATGAAAGCGGCCAATTTCGTATGTAGGTAAAACGGCTGTGTTCTGCTGAAGGCAGTGCGCTGCTTCACATGTAAGCAGCTGCTAGACCTTAACGGTTACTTTCGTAGATGCGTGGCTTCAATGAAAACTCAGCTTCACTCGATCTCACTTCTATTTTGTCTACCGCAGCGTATAGACAACGCAATTTATGGTTGTTCGTACTCTAATGTTAAGATAAAGTGGCGATGAGATAGAAACCGATAGGGTCCGTCCCCAACCTCTAGTGAAGATACATTTTTTCTGTCTATCAGAATGTACTTTATATGCGCATGAATTTCGATGAAAATTACACATTCAACAACAAAACAACTCACCTTTGAATTAAATTGTTTGAATTTATTCTCACTTATAGGCAAGCCTTCCACAAACCGACATTTCCGAATAAGCTGTGGAAAATATACCAAAACAAATGTTACGGACGGTGAACACGACAATATTAGTAACGGTACATTTGTGATATGAAAAGTGGACATCAGTAAAGTAGTAAAAGAAAGAAAAGAATTTTGGTCTGATTAATCATATCCATTGTTATCAACTCTACGAGTACGAGTGCCTAGCAATGATAATAGACTGTCCAAAAGTCAAGGGGAAAATAACCCTGGCTGATTGATAGAAGAATGGAGAGGATGGGATTTAATCCATACAAAACTAACCAGTCACTTCCCTGAAAATAAACGACTGAATGAGAAATAACAGCAAGACAGCAGCTTTTTCATAGCGTACACTGTCTCGTCTCTCTATCAGTTTTTATTTAAGAACGGGTACCATTTATACCGTTTTGACCAAGAACTGCCACCTTGCTGGATGTCTCCAGCTGTAGGTCATGTGAATCATTAGGTCTCCGCCCCTGAAAGGGAAAGTGGTTGGAGAGGGACTACGTGACTTTGCTAACCCTGTTTAATTAAGTCACCTCTAATCAGTCAACAAGCAAACGAGGCTTACTTCAATGTCTTTTACCGGAACAGTGAGTTCTCTTTGCGAAGACATTATTCATACGATGTTTTGCAGATCCAGAATGTTGTATACGCTGAACATGTGGCGAATTTATGAGGGAATGTGCATGTAAAGGTTCACGAAAACAACCTATAAACCCGGATCAGCGCTTATCACAAATGTTCCGTTAAGATATGTTCAGCTACTAAAGCGAATGAAGTGATAACACGCAATGCTTAAATAAGTTATTCGATTGATGACGTCATAGCTCACTGTGAAATTCATCCTTCTGAGAGATGGAACGGGATACCGAACGTGTTGGTATTACCTACCTATTTACTGTTCCCGCTAAGTGTGCAGAGAAAGGAATCAACTGCCTTTCTGTAATCAGGGTGGCCGGTTTGGCATGCTAGTCCTTTGGATCGCACCGTTCGTCTTTATCCTTTTTTTAAAAAAAACGGCTATGGTATTGCCTTAGTCTGTGGGTGAGATGACAATCTGGTCGTTCTTAAGTGTGGTCTGGATGAGTAAGTACAGCAGTCTGTCAGGACAAAAATGTAACAACTGACCAGTTGAAAAACAACAGCCAATAAAAATAAGGCTCTGAAGACACTTGAGAAGAACGACCGGATTTTTATCCTAAACACAGACAAAAGTCACGTCACAGCCGTATTCGACAGACAGGAGTATAAACACAACGTATGAACATGTCACAGGAGAACCTAAGAAAGGTCTGACGGTTCATATCACCAAAACTGTGACAGCTCTCGACAAAAAGAAATCAATCAAAGAACAAACTAAATACTTTCGACCCACTTAGGGACCAGTGCCACGATTCTACGGGCATCTAAAAGTCCACAAAGACTCAGTACCATTGAGACCAATCGTTGCACCCAAGACGGCCCCGAACTACCACTTGGCGAAGTTACTCTTTCATACCCTCCGACAATTATGACATGAACAGATCAGCTGACTTCCTGAGAAAGATTAAGGGCCTGGAACTGCAAGAAGACGATGCATTAGTTTCCTTTAGTGTTACGTCGCTCTCCACTAGCATACCGAAGAAACTTGCAATAGAAAGTTTGAAGCTCTTGATAATTAAGGACGACAGTTTCCGCAACAGAACGAATCCTTCAACAAAAGAATTAACTCAGCTAGTGCAGCTTTGCATGAAAACGTACCTACAATTTGACGGCCGAGTCTACCCGCAGAAGAGAAGCACACCAATGGGCTCCCCTATACCCGGATTACATGTAAACGCCTCAGTAAAGCGCTTCGAATCTGAAGCCCTTCATACATTTAAACCTAAAGTGTGGCTTCAATATGCGAATGACACATTTTTTGTATGACCTCGGAATCAGCTTGACCAGTTCCACAATTGTTTGAATAACATAATAGGTGGAATAACCTTTACAAGCGAAGAAGAAAATTCACACCTGGCGTTTCTCGATGTATCGGTCATCAGAGGACCTGATGGAAAGCTCGAGACCGCTGTCTAGTGTAAGCCGACAACAAGTGATGTTGATCTCAGGTTCGACAGCAACCATCCAGCCTGTCAACTTGAAAGGTGCGTGTGAACGCTGCCTCGACGTCCAGACACGAATTGTAATTCACCCGAACTCAGGAGGCAAGAACGAAGACACTTATTCAAACTGTTCACTTTACCGACAGGCGACCACGGTGAGTGGTAGAACACTCTCATTCGGGTACATATTTTTTTGATAACGGATCCTAGTATGAATTGGGAATGTCACAACAAATCATTCACTGCTCAGTGCGTACCTCTTTTAGGTACTTTGAATATGCTATCTGGACTGCACACATTCTTACTGGTATACCAATTATATCCATATATACCTCAGTGAGTTCAACGGATTGGATGACTTTACTCTGGCTGAGAAGTATAGATCTCAGAGTTATCGGTTAGAGATAACGGAGAAGTTATCCTGTCCTCTCGAAACGAACCCACAAATTGCTAAGTTTAACAGTCGGACACGATACTTCCGTCGTACCTCGTCTTACACCAATAGGACACTAACTTGGCGCACCTGTCACACATCACCTTATCACTATTGACATCAAATCAATCATCAACATGAACGAATACTTGGTAACCACAAAAATAAGCCAGTTTGATTATATATGAAACGCAGGGGATGATAGTTAATGCCTGAACTCACGTGTCCAAATTTGAATCAATCAAAACCAAACTGCTTACTTCCTATAAACAAGACGATAGCTGTAAGACATACTTCGCTATCCCACTTCATTAGTCGTCCCAACTACGTGTAAAATTCATTCAGGCTATTGAACTGGAATACTCTAGGAGATGGGCTCGTCCCAATTTCATTATCGTTCATCGCGCCTCTTTGCGTCATCGATAAGCTACCCTCTGCCAACACTTATAAGTTAGGGACTCAGCTGGGAATGCACGGCAAACAGAACGAAGGGTTGGCTCACCTTACTCTATAAATCCTTACTATATAGGTGTAAAGATCGATGTTTAACTCCCTGTCAGTACAAAGGTACACACTACTGACCAAATCTAATCCAAACGAGCCTCGATTCTACCACCCATTTTCGACATGAACCAGAGAAGGTCACCAATCACATGTTGACTCGGACCAGATTTGAGGAGAGCGCCAGGAACAACTAAGAATTCTCATGAAATAAACAGTCAATCAAAAGAAAGCCATATGCGAGAAGCTGCTGGTACACTCTCTTCTGTAGTCAAAATGCTATAATAAGTCACAATCACGCTAATGATCTACGTGTGCTTCAATAACAAGAACACGTCTGATCAGGTTGGTCGAAATTTTTTTGAAAAAATCGGAATAAGCCATCAGTATCTCAGACCTAATATTCGGCAGGCAATACAAGCATTCACGAACGTACCTTCAGGGTTGCGAAGGGTTCTACTCCATTCTGGTCACCACTTAGACCATCAGGGAAGTTATTGGGGGTAGAGGAGATCAACTGGGGGTATTCGATCAGGAGCCGCTCTTCTTGCAAAAATTTCCCCTTCTGCAGACCGCTTGGAGGTAAATAAAGTCCGTAGTTCACATACTCTATCGTGTCCAAGCGACAAGTGATGAAAACTCGACGCAGAAGCTCCCGAACCAACGTGTTGGTTGGCACTTTGAATAGAAACTTGGGAGAAAATGGTTAAAAACATTGCAGATGGAACCGGTCAATAAAGGGGCCGAGGAAATTTTGTTGTAACACTCGATCAGGAAATACTACACACAAAAGCTTGTCTTTCGGTTTCCAAAAGAAACGTGCACAAACTGTCGAGTGTGAAGGTTAGCTAGTATCTACCCCTAAAACAAAGTCCACATTCTTAACAAGGATCGGTACTGTTCATTCCAAAACTCTAACCACAGGAAAAAGCAAGACAATCCCTTTAGCTAAGACCACTTGCAAATTCTGAACGAAGTCTACATACAAACACTGATCAGTATCCTGTACGATAACTCCACTGAAGTGATTGCCCAGAATGTGTTTCTGTTCTTGGTTACTTTTTTCGAGAACAGCATGGCTCCAGTAATCTATTCATCGAACTACTGTGTGCGCTTCTAGAGTACAATCAGTCTTGGAGTTTTGAATGTGTAAAACGACAAATGCTAACACATATCGGAATCAACAGTGGTACTCAAGACAGCGCACACCTGCCGTGGTAAATAGATCGTTTGAGTATCTCGAGTGAGATTAAAAAACTCAGAAGTACAAGATGAGGGAGATGTCTGTTTATCATTGTAGTCGAGGTGCCTGTGCACCCAACCTCACGGAGACTCACGATTTACTATCCATGTACAGTTGGACTGGTAGTACCCGTTCCGAAGTAGCCTGCCAGAGTGGCCGAAGCCAAAGGACGTCTATGTATAGCACTCGCCACAAGTGGCTTGTGATACGCCATTTGCGGTTCCACTTACACACCACGTATCCAGTGTGAATCCAAAAGAATAATACCAGGAAGCGTGTGAGTACAGGCTTTTGTGTCCAGCCGGCTAATGTTGGTTAGCCAATCGATAGGCTAGCTTGGAAGTGAAACCGCTGTCTTTTGAGAAATAAACAGAAGAATCCAATGGTGAGATTCAAACTGATAAGAAATATATTGAAAACACAAAGCAGGAAGTACTTCATTTTAGATGGAGTGCAAAAGGGAAACATAAGTTTAAAGTTGAAACAAAAAACAAACAAGATATTTACCATGGAATACACCAGCAAGGCTGAAAAAAATGGGAAGAATGTTACCCTGGTCCAGGTTTCTGGAAAGGAGAGTGAGTGTTTTACCAAACGATGGCGGTCGTTGGTTGACACGAACGAAAAAAAGAAAAACAACATAATCTACTTGAGCCTAGCTGTACTCATCGTCTCTTCACCGGCAGTGCACGAGGAGTAAGTTGGTGACCAAATAATCTGGGATGACCAGCGCATTCGCGACCGCATTCGTCACAATGTCATATAGTCACGTCAACACGACCTGCGGCGTCTACGGTTCCTTTGTGTACCGTACTTTCCAAGTCACGGTCGCGCAGCTGTCGCTCGCTGAACCTTCGAAGGTCTACCTGTACCGTACTCCGTAGACCGCCCAGGTCAAGTTCCCCCAAGCCTTAAAATCTACAGTGCAACAAGAAAAGCTTATTCGGACAACATTCACGTGTCTCAGGTTTTGACGGCAGCATTTCGCTTACCTTCTTTAAGTTACCCGTATAACAACTGCTTTGGAACCCGTTCGTCACCCATCCTAAGGACGTGCCATAGCCAACGCAGCTAATTGAGCATCATCGTGGTTTGCCAAATTAACTCAGTATTCAGAGCCATGTCCGACCATCGAATACCCAAGATGAGTCTTAGACATTGTAAACAGAAGCGGCTCAGCTGCTTCACATTCGGCTGATACAATGTGCAAGTTTGACTGCTGTACAATACCGTAGACAGCACCATTGGGTGATAGACAAGCAGTGGGATTTTCAACTGAGAGCTGCGGTTCATCTAGACACGTTTTTCAAGACGTCCGAAAACAGCACTAGCCTTCGTCTGAAGAGCTCGCAACTCGCGGTTCACGGGCGGATCTGTTGACAGATTTGTATTTAAGTAGCAGAGGTCTGTGCAGTTATCCACAGTGTATCCATTGCTGAAGATTTCAGGTGCAGGCACAGCACCTCCGCCCGGAGAAGACTTACCTGTGTTGATTTCCAAGCCAAATTTGGATGCCATGTTCATGAAACCTGTGGCCAGTCGCCATACGCAAATAACATACTATAATCTATGAACAAAAGCATGCGTCGTCGTTGTGGGGTGCCGAAACATCGAATCATGTGGTATTCAACTTCAAAACTGTTATCTCAGTTCCGAAGGGCAGCTATAAGTGTTCCGGTCAAATGAGGTGTAAATAATGTTGCGATTAAGGCAGAAACCTGAGTCACGCCAGCGGGAATTTCAAAATCTTTAGAGGTAGGTCCACACGATTGCAACTTCGTCTTCCTATCCGCATGCAACATTCTAATTAGACTGACAAACTTCCCTGGGCATCCGAACTTACCAAACATCATCCATAATGCCCCACGGCTCACGAGATAAAAGGCCTTAGTGAGACCCATAGCTCAGCAGATCAATTCACCCATAACTGTCGGTGCATTGCTTGGTACCCCTACCTTTAAACTAAGATACGATCAGGGCATCCTTGAACTCTTGAGGGACTACTTGCTGATCCTATATGGAACGAACCAACCGGAGAAAAGTCCGTTCCGAAACTGAGCCGTCATTCTTCAGAAGTTCCCTTGGCAGTTTATCCTTACCTTCAGCCTTACCGTTTCGCAGATGTACAACAGCTCTGTGCACTCGTGCCAAATCTGAGACCAGAGCAGGTGAAACTTTGATACCTTGTGGCAGACTATTCAGTCTTCCAATAAATTGTACCAGGACAGCTTGGAAGGTCATCGGCGTGCCTGCACCAGACTTTCGTGATGTCCTCCGGTTAAATGCATGAAATGTCAGTCCCCGTCAATCAATGCTCTGGTACATTGGACAGATGGACCAGAAAGTTGTTTCGACCAATCACTGAACTCTTTGAGTTGTCCAAGATCAGCGCGGCTCTGTTTCACCCTACCTTGCTTTATCAACCAGTCATCCTTGAGTCTGTGAGGCTCTTCGGTGAATTATCGGCGAATACACTGGAACGTGGCTCACTTGTCCCTAATATCCAGGTCCAGTGTGGCAACGGCAAATGCCGTACTCTCCTATCTTATCAAGTTGGGGATAGCTTCACTGTTGTTGAAACAGTCCGGTCGTTTCTGGCACTGAAATCCTAAGGACCCAATGGCAGTTACCGTGAAATGTTCCTAGAGGCGTTGCTACATACCCTCGGGTGCAGTGGATACAAAAGCGTCCCTCAGATGAACGACAATTGCACGTTGAAAAGTTGTCCTCGTTTTTGAATTCCCCAACCATTTAACATCCAGTTTATGCAGTTGCTCGGATAATTTACAATGAACAGGCCTACAAACATGGATGAACAATTTGGTCCTGACCAACTTATGATCTGTGCTACATTCAGTCCCGCGTATCACTTGCGTGATACGCACTTTGCGAACTTCGCATTGTAGAATTATCACGTAACCAAGCAAATGGTGATAGCCACTTTGTGGGTGAAGGTCAACCCCCGAGTGTAACAGAGGTGGAATAAACGATCATCGTTCTCGTTGACTACATCAACGCCGTGAGGTCCGAGGACTCCTAAACAGGCTACCGAGTCACACCAAGCTCGAGCGTTCAAGTCACCCAGAGCAAACAGTCGATCAATACCCGGTGCCGAGCGGACTGTGCTGGACAGCTAATCATACGACTGGTCTTTTGTATCATCGGTATGACATACCGTTGAGGCGTAAACACTGAGAAATGTAGCAGATTTATCTCGACCGAGTCACTGGTGAATGAAGATGAGTCGAGGGCTGATGCCAGGTGATTCGCCTGCTATCAAAGAATTGATGCGGTCAGGCTACTACGAAACAAACGCCGTGCTCCCAAACACTACTGCCTATCCAGTACAACGTACCCAGCACCTGCTTCTCGGAGTTTACCTTGGTCTACAAGTCTTGTCTCAATCAAGGCTGCTACGTCGATGCTGTAGCGGCTCAGTCCTATGGAGATCAGTGCGATGCAGCATCCCAGTCGTCCGGTGCTGCATAGATCCAGTAGCGGGCATATTCCATGTCTCGACAGACAACGTCTTGCGTCCACAGGAATTTCTCAGGTTGACAAGTAGGACCTCAGATTGAGTCTCTGATTCAACAGTTGGACCTGTGAAACAGAAGGAGACAGGGTTTTCTTGGAGAAGACCACCAGAGACCAATGACTTATAAGTCTGGCTCACTTGACTGGGAAGCTAACCCAGCCTGGGGCGCTGTGAATAAGAGGTTGATGACTCTACCATTACTCTTGTGTGCAGTAGATGTACTGTGAGCTATATCCAGTTCCTGAGAAGTTGTGCGGATTTCTCAATCGTACAGAATAATACGCCAGCGGCCATGGTTGAGTAGCCTCAGTGCTAGTTGTTTGAGGACACCTTTTCTAACCCTGTTTTCCCGTACTTGGAAGACAGCAGTGCTAAAACAAATATATTTCTGCCATATGCTCATAGATCCGTGTTTTAGTGCCTAAACAACCCTACGCAACCAGTAGTATGGCTTAGTAGTATGACTGCCTTTTGTCTGGCTGCTTTCATTCGGCCCATCTGACACAGTTGAACCTGGAGGGTTCGAAGCTCTTCGTCAACACAGATCTCCAGATCAAAACAGTGCACAAGCCTAATCACTACACCACGGTACCGGAAAATGTCACGCACACAAACACACACACACTATCCAACGTCTGGACATACTGGGGTAAGGCTGTATGTGAATGCGGGCTGAATCAGATTTGCCTTATGTGGAAGATGCAAAACCATGCAGATTCGGCCGATTTCCTTCTAGAGTAAAATATACGGAAAATGGGTAAAATCTAAATGACCAGTGATGTGGAGCACTATTAGAGTCATAATGACAAGTCGCATTTAGACCTAACAGAAAGATCCAGATCAACAGCCAAACAAAAATATCAACGAAAAGGTCGACGGAAGCTACCATCTGTTAAATGGCGGTATAGCCGTTCCACCGATTGAATTGTTGCTGTGACTTTTCAGGAAAATCTTGATTAGTGAGGTTCGCCTTTTCCAACCTCACTGACCAGGATGGAACTTTGATCAATGAAAATGTCTCAGTACGTTCGAGTAAACGTACTGATTTGATGTGCCACTTGTTACATTGTAGCTCAGTTGACAGCTTCGCAAGGGGAGTTACTGTTCATACAACGGATACTTCGCGTCACCCCAGAGACTGTCCTTTGTTTGGAACACCAACCGCAAACTATTCCAACCGGTTCCCGTTAAATCTGTTAAATTGGATACATGTGGTTCAAGTTTCGCACTCTGGAGAAATCGCCGTATCTATACACTGATGGCTGAAAGTTCAACGAAAAATCGTACATCCCTGATATCTGGGCCAATCGAGCCGAACCGATATTATGGCTGTGGTCTAAACAGAACACTGAGGAGTGTATAGCCTAACTGGTACTGTAGGAGTCACTTTGGACAGGACACGTATAAGTGACACATTCTGTTTGTCCGCGCTAATAACCGCATCGACACTTCGTAGTTGCTACCTCAACGTGGTTCGATGTCTCGTGACCTTCTGCCCTACAATCCGAAACGCAAAGTGATCTCGAGAAACAGACGTGTTTATTCATGGTGCACCCGACACGGTGGACAATCCCAATCATTCCAACACCGCAGGTGCCTCTACAATTCTGTTTTTAACCCTTCCCCCTCCACACACACGCACACATTATCCCACTCATGGTTTGGAACTGTCATTGGTCATGTTCACGGTCAAACCAAAAGCCGCCAGGCCCTCTCACATGTTAAAAGAATTAGAGGTTTGAGACACAGGACACAACATCGTCGCGCCCGTACTGGAGGACAGGAACTAAGCGGTATACGGTCGCTCCGAGAGGATTTTGGCTCCGAGGATCGTACAGGCTCACACAACAAAGGAATTACGAGTCAAGGATTACAATGACATCAACCCAGCTCCCCGACACTCCCCGCAAGTCTCCGCGTATTCAAGCAGTGATCTGCAACAATCACGTGTACAGTGCTAGCCGGATTTTGACAAGTTCAAACATTTGGTTATCTAGCTTATTATTCGTTCACATATGTCACACTGTTAATTACGTGTTATATATACATGTTTTTTATTAGCCTCATTATCTTTTGGTTATAAGTGACTCTCGTTCCAATGAACTTCTCAATTAACACCAAAATCCCCATACCATCCCGACCTATTCACCTCAAACGCCCCGAAACTTCGCAGTGAAGGATGAGTTGTATTACGCCAGGTGGCTAGAAAGGATGAGGAACCACACCCGTCAGGAACCGAACTGGTGAGAAACGTTTGTTAAAAAAAGTCAGACAGTCACGCAACAGGGCTTGGCCCGAATTCGTCTAGTTACGAATGATCCTTCCGTCCTTCAGTCCCTCAGTGGAATGGAGCTTCAACATATTACGCTGAGTGAAGGTAGAATAAACCAATGGAATTGAACGGAGTGAAACTTCATCTTTAAAGGTCCATAGAGACATAAATTAAGCAGCTGATACCAACCAGACAACCGGTAGCTTTGATCGATAGCGTTCGCCTTTCATCGTTCAAATATGCACACGAGAAACTCAGTTTTACACGCTAAGTAAAAATATGGTGATCCAGATTACAAAACTTCACAGATATATTGGCCAAGTACAGAGATGTAACAGTCGCATAATCACTGCATGACTTGTTGCTCGACGAGATGTGAGACTGCATGCAGACGTCGCACAAAGATACAAAGAGCTGCAAACACTGCACAAATGCCATCATATCATTATAGCAACCGACCTAAGAGGATGCGCTAGTATTTCAAACACGAAAAATATAAGAACTGTGGCCCAGTAAGCTAATAAAAAATCTCATATTACTTTTTGGGAAACAGTTTGAATAGTCATTGTGTGCATTTGTATGACAGTGTCACTACTCTCAGAACACTACGTCAAGTGGACGTAAACATATGGCAAACGTGTTAAAACACTCACCATAGGAAAGGGAGCCGACAAAGTTTCGACCGTAAATCTCAATGAACTCGATGAACGTTCTGTCCTTGATCAGTGTGGCGAGCGCCACTGAAACCCTCTTCACTAGTCACAACCTTAATTCTCCGGATCTCAAACCTATCATATCTTGACGCCAATGACGCAGATGGGAGTTCAGATCAAAGTCGTTTGCATAGGTTGACTGACAAGACCCAGAAAAACCTCCGCCGTCAGATGTGTTGTACAAATTCACAAACGTACGTTCGACTCAGTGGATCAATCTGTACTTTTAGAATCACTCAAACGCAGAGGCATACGCTATATATATATATATATATATATATATATATATATATATATATATGAGAGACACTGGTTTCCTTCGATGTGACGTCGCTTTTCACTAACATACCGAAGGAACTTGCGATAGAAAGTATGAAGCACCTTATAAGTAAGGACGACAGCCTCCGCAATAGAACGAATCTCTCTCTGCATGGAGACTTACCTACAACTTGACCGTCGAGTCTACTTGCAGAAGAGAGGCACACCAATGGGCTCACCTATATCAGGATTGCTTGCTGACGCCGTAATGAAACACTTCGAATCTGAAGCCTTCCAGACCTTCAAACTTAAGGTGTGGCTCCAATTTGTGGATGATACATTTGTTGTTTTACCTCAGACTCAGGTTGACCAGTTCCACAGCTGTCTGAATAACGTAATAGATGGGATAACCTTTACACGCGAGAAAGAAGAGAACTCACGCCTGGCGTTTCTCGATGTACTGATCATAAGACGACCTGATGGCAAGCTTGAAACCACTGTCTATCGTAAACCGACAACAACTGGTGTCATTCTCAGATTCGATAGCAATCATCCAGCATGTCAGCTCAAAAGCTGTGTGCGAACATTATTTCGACGTGCAGACACGCACTGTAGCTCGCCCGAACTCAGAAGACAGGAACGAAAACACTTGTTCAAACTGTTTGCTTCCAATGGATACCCCAATAGTTTCATAAAGGCATCTATCAGAGGGCCCACAAGAATTGAACGCGCAAAACCTAGAACAAGAATGACAGTGCCATATATTCACGGCACATCTGAAGCGGTACAAAGGATGCTGCAACCAATGGGCATCCAAATATCACATAAGCCAAACTCAACACTCCGTTCGGCTCTGATGAATGCTAAGGATCATGTAGAACCACACGAACAGTCTGGCGTGGTCTACGCGATTCCATGCCTCGGGTGTGACCAACAGTATGTGGGGGAGACAGGCAAACAGCTGCGCACACGCGTGCACGAACACAAATTAGCAATGCGACGAGCCGACCCTAGATCACAACTGTGGCACCACTGTGCGGACACAGGTCACGAGGTCAACATAGACCATGCAAAAGTGGTCGCGCGGGCGAAAATGAAAGGGGAACGACTTGTACTCGAAGCTCTCTATTCGCGGAATTCGTTCAATCGACACGTTGACATAGACAGCCACTACGTCAGCATCGTTGACGGTGAAACGAAAAGCGAGCGAAGACAGACGGACAGGCGGACACGGTGAGCGGTAGAACAACCTCACTCCGACACATTTATTTGTTTGATAACGGATCCTAGTGTGGATTTGAAACGTCACAATAAATCGTTCACCACTCAGTGTCTACCCTCTTTTTTGAATTATATATATATATATATATATATATATATATATATATATATATGTATACGGGCACAGTGAACATGCCCTACTGCCGCACTTCAATCCAAGTCACGATATTCAAGAAGACTTTGTGCTAAACGTAATATACGACAAGGTCGTAGGCGTGTTAGGAGGCGCATCTCCTAACGAGACGGCCAGGACACATCACGCCACATCGATCGGCCGGCCCAGCTCGGATGCTATGGACGTGGGTGGTGAAACGGTCCCACTCAGCCAATCAGATTGCAAGTGTGCGATCGAACGCCTGTGCGCTATCTGAACAGTGTCCTTTCTCGTGGCTGCCTTCTGATACCCCCCTGTGACGTGATTTGTTCTGACGCCCTGACTACCATATGACTGTCTCATTTGATTCGCTTCTGTCTGTCGACCATCTATGGTAATCGTTTGTCCTATAAATCTAGAGCTCCAGTGGCCTGAGTTTTGTCTCACTCATCCACTAAACAGTGCGACCGCGTCTCTTTTGATTTCTCGTTTTTTGGGTCAAGCGACTGAGCGCGTACCAACAGGGACGATCCAATAAGGCGAAATAACGGTGAACTGTCCACGTTGCTTAGAGAAAGCCGATGCGGACTTTCCACTTGATTAAAGGCTGTTCGAGTGCCCTGATCGCAAGGTGTTTCTGTTTAACAAATCTCAATTAGTAAGAATGACCTCGGACATGTTGTGCTGTTCTGAGAAGCACCCCCAGAGGACTTCTGTGGTTACATGGTTACGTTCATCAAACAGAAAATCCGCATTATATTTTTCCACATTTCACAAATTAGTAGTTGATCTTCCTTTCTCCCAAACTATTCAATAGCTTAAAAAATCAAGTGGGGTTTGGTCCAAACTTCCCAAACCCGTACGAACTGGTTTAGACAATTTGCTTCTGTAATGAGGAT
This sequence comes from Paragonimus westermani, assembly GCA_008508345.1. Classification (NCBI taxonomy): domain Eukaryota; kingdom Metazoa; phylum Platyhelminthes; class Trematoda; order Plagiorchiida; family Troglotrematidae; genus Paragonimus; species Paragonimus westermani. The sequence goes on along the minus strand of QNGE01001387.1, from coordinate 39,398 downwards.
GCCAGTTTACCACTCACCATAACAGGCAGTTTGACGATACACTGGTCAGCTGCGACGGCAGCAGAGATGGTCAAATTAGCACCTAGAGTGCAGAAATGAAGACAATGTTCAGTAGGCTAGTCATCGTGGGTCACGTTTGACTCCTACGATAATATCCTCAATAGTTTGTAACTGGAGATGTAAACAGAGACACCGATCAACTGAACCATATGGCACGAACATTTCCGTTATATGACCGATTTTCCGACTCAGCAAATACAATTACTGAAACAGAGTATTGAAGTTTGCCAGAAAAATTTCGTAAATAGGCCACCTTACTACCATCTATACCTAGTTTGGTTTAGGTCCCTTGTTTTGAATATATGAACTATGACAATAAGATCTCAGTATTTAGGTCCCATCTCCGCCCCCTCGTTTGTTTTCTAAATTAGAGTCCAATCTTATTTCTATGGTTGTGTCAAATAACTATAAAGGTCATCGATGCATTGCTGTTAGCAAGGACAGTATGTGTACAATTGTTCTGGGACCATGGATGCTAGCACATACAATAACCACAGTCCAAGCAATGGGTAGGTAGTTCGAGTGACTTGTAAGCCTGCGCACGACAATAACGGGTCACAGGGTAATTTTGACAGAAATAAGATGTTCCTTTGGAACAGTTTGGTGTCTTACTTTATCATCTTCCACCAGCTTTTGTAAACAAACTGAGTTTCAAAAGGTCCTTGTTAAACACTCGACAGAGGATAGAAAACGGCTTTATACGAACCAAAGAATTTGTCTAGGTACAACAGTCTACTATTCCTACAAAAACTGTCTCACTTCACATGAAGGCGCAAGAGAAGCAAGTTGGTAATCCGATTATACTCACTTTCCACTCGTGGTCCGGAATGATAATTTCGATGTAAACTTTTGGACATGAGTAAAACAGCGATCCGGAAGAGGCTGGAGTGGAACAATCGGCAGTCCCGGTTCGATGAAAGACCAAATCGATGTCTGATTCAGCATCTGTGATTATCACCATTCTTTCGGCGATTTATGAATGTTTTCTCAAGAACCCTTTCACATTCCTAGTGTGTTGTAGTCACACAGCACTTTTTCTGCAATCATGAAACAACGAAAGTTTAACGTAACTTCAAAAAATAACATTCTAACCCCAACGGTGTCAATGTAAATGGCTGCAGTCGAACGCTTCAGACTTCCTACGGGTGGTAAGGTTCCACTGAAGCTCAAACACAAGATCATAAGTGTGAAAGTTCCGTTTTTTACATTGAAAGACTTCAATGATGAGATCGTTGGTCAAAAACAAAATTCCATCAAACTTTTTCAAGTATTTTCAAAAAAATGACTGGAGTTCGTGAGAAAGCTACAGAGACCACAGGTGAGATTAGCGTGCAATACGAACATTGCTTGCAAGCGAATGTAACTAAACGCCAAGATGCGCGATAATTCGGCCGATTCGGATCGAAATAATACTCCCCATTTGGACAGGCACTTGATACGACAACGGGTTCCAAAGGGAGTGAAACTATAGCTATAGAGTGCTTCATTATGAATAGGACCGCCAAAAAGCTTATGCGGAGGTTGTGGACAAATGTGTAAACGGTACTCAGTTTGGAGCAACTCAAATTCCCCATAACTTCTCACTATCAGACGGTTGAGCGTCTGAGTGTCCCCGCGTCGAGATCCTCAGGCTTAATGTGAACTAAGTGTCAGCAACAGCAAAACCTTGATCATACTGCTGTCAAAAGTGTCACATAGAATTATTGAAAAGTGACTCAATGGAAGCTGACCGTCCCAGAAATGATCCGATTGGGGTAGCCGACTTAACAATTGTAAGATATCCGCACCAAATGTAGTACGAATGAAGTTGAATAGTTTGGGCGTCGTGTTTAACATGTTATTGATAAACAGATTGGGAATAACACAACGTTCCGAGCAAGTTGTAATACTCTACGTTTCAACCACCTCGGGTGGCCTTCCACAGGAGTGTTGTAATCGAAATCACCTCTGTCAAGGTGATTTCGATTACAACACTCCTGTGGAAGGCCACCCGAGGTGGTTGAAACGTAGAGTATTACAACTTGCTCGAAACGTTGTGTTATTCCCAATGTGTTTACCGACTTAACAATACTTAAAATGTTTTAGTTTTACTGTTTGTTTATAGATGTGTACGAGCCAGGTAAATTTACCTGCAAATTGGAATCGAGACGTTAGAATTGGCGCTCGTCCTTATTCACACAGTAGCGCTCCTTTGGGCTAGAGAAGACTGAAAGACTCCTTGGTATCTAAGGAAAGCGAAGCAATACAGGTGAATCAAACGACGAGCAAATCAGACAACACTCATGCAACCGGCGCCAGTAGTCTCCCGAGTGTCCGTCACGTGGAAAAAATTTGTTCAGTGACAGGTATATAAGTGAGAAAAGGGAGTGGGCAGCAAAGCTTGTCAACAGTGCAACACACAATAACCGCGAAACCAGCGATGGAGGCGAAGGAAAAGCTTGGATTAGGAATTTTAAAAAAAGAGATAGCTCAAGAATATAGTCGGTATATTAATGATAATCTACCCACCCCACAACTGTGGAACGTCACATATGACACTCGATTCTTAGAAGGTTGAAATACTGAGCTAAGATTCCAATCCATTGATTTAGTAACGACCAATCACTTATGGCTAGCTTTATTACGCATTCGAAATGTAAGTCACTTAATCATTACCGTGAGGCGGGTGAATCGATCATTATCCTGGCACTCTTGTCAAGCGTTCTGTGGCTGTTCGAAAATGTATCCACTTAAGACTGTTATAGGACACTCACGTTGGCTAAGAAGTAATGTGCGCCAACAAACACCAAACCTTTAGCGACAATATTTATGACATTAACGAATATTTCTCAGAACTGATAACTTCCAAAGCAGGCAAACTTTTTGCTTGCACTCAAGACTTCATCTTTCAAGAGTGATGTTTAAACTACTCCCGGTCTTTTTAGAACACTGCGTACTCTGTAAATGTCACAGTCACAAGATACTAGGGAAGTGAAACCTTCGATTTGTTGAGAACGTGTTGAGCTGCCCCTGAAGCACCATAAAACAACAATGTTAGTATACTGCATGTCTGAAAAACTTGGACCAAGCAACGAATCCACGTCCCTATGTTTACAACCGATAAGAACGCTCTTTAATATATCACCCAATTAAAAAGGGAATAAGGAGGGAGCTGGGCATCATCGAATCCATAGGTAAGACCATCAGCACCTCAAGAGCAGGTGACTAAAAGATTTATGTACAGTACCTAGGATGAAGACCCAAGACAAACGAGTCAGTCTGTACTTTTCGCCTATCAGCAAGCGTTTATCAAACAACAGTGGAATCGTTGGAAACGTGACATGGTAGCCCTCCAGTAGGTTACATCAAAAAAACAGAAAACAAAAGAAAATCACAGATTTGACGAAACTGTATGCGAATGGCCTAAAACCTGGTCATGGAAAATGAACTAAGTGCCACCAAAGGAAGGTCGTCTCAGTGACTGATAAATCGACAAGTCACCCTACGTGAAAAAGACATTTTCATTCATTGGTCTTCCTTTCAAGGGAAACCTTACGGCTGAAGTTATCGCAAGGAAGCTCAAATAGTCAATCGAAACAATCTATCTTGCCGCTCAACTGTGCGCCAGTTTTCGCTCAAAACCCGCCATCATATCACAACCCAAAAACAAACTTCCACAACCAGTCGTTGTGCGTGCTCATTTGTTTGCTCGTGTCGAGCATCACATTGGTCGTACAAAGCGACTGTTTGACAGAGCGCGTGAACATCATCCTGCGTGGGTGAGCAGTGGTGTACTTGAAACGCCTTCAAGTGCGATTGTAAGATGCCTTTCAGTATGTCAACCCAGTCCGAAGAAATCCATCAAAAATGGTGACATCTCGAATGTCGATCGTTGTCGAAGCCATCAGTATCCAGCTGCGCAACCCTGAATTCTGCGCTCAGACGTTCGTGCGGACAGTTAGCCTACTCTGGCCTGCAATCGGTCAAGCCGAAAATTTGGAATAACGGTTACGTAACTGTTAGCAAACGCGCAATTCATAATATCTATTGACCGCTTTTCTTACTAACCCCGGCTACTGTTGTATTTAGTCTGATGATCAAACGCAGAAAACAAATCTTGTTCGTCACATTGTTGTCTTCATGACTTCAATAGATATTTGCGAATGAAAGAAAAGAATTGTTGTACGATGACAACCAGAGACTGTAGATTACAAAGATTAATGTAGTGACATCATTAACAGCTGTCAATCACTGAGATAGGCCACTGCCCAACAAGTCCTACAGTATACATGAATAATCAAGTAGTCGAGAGGTGTTCGTAATTTGAGGAAACAAAAATCGAGGACTTCAAGTCAAGACTCACGTGAGATATGTCTTGGGTCAGCGACCAGTCTGGTAATTATTAGTTGAACATGCCCGATAATTAGCCTATTTCAAGCCAGTATACACAACCCAATTAGTGTGCTCGCACAAAAGTTCTACAGCCATTCCGTATAACGTTTGTCTGTGCGGAAAAGCTTCCTTGTCATCCGAATCACAGATTTCTTTGAGTGGCTGCCTAGGGACGATCGCGAAGCCTATGTCTAACATTTTGCACGGTAATCCACATTCTAGTCTTCTACCGGGGCAGTCGCACGATTATGACAAATGGATGAAGAGTGTATTCCAAGCGTTCACCTACTCAACCAAATCAGCAACGTCCGCCTCGTCGAATGTTTGCGCCAAAATTGCTCCACCTTACCACATCCCACTATGGATAGCTTTCTACGGCTGAGGCGTTTGGTAATGGATGCTTATTCACCTGATGCTTTAAGGTCATTGAATCAATCATATCAAACGCAAAACACCAACCGGATAAACTGAATAAGCTGACAAATCATGCCTTCCCATGTGTATCTGAACTTACCGCGGACTGTTGTCTTCTGGGCTAGACAACTGAATTTAAGGATTTCTTAGTGCAATCTAAAACTAGCTGCTCACTCAAGATATGTTTTAAATGCAGAAAGAACATGAGATTTTTAACAGAATGTTTGAATATAAACTTAGATATTTTAGTAGTAAGGTCCCTTCTCCTCCCATCCTTTTCTCTTCCCTATTCATTTGACACTTGCCGACAAGAATACGGTCTAGCCATCTGCAACATAAATAAAAGCTTGCTATGAAGAGGTACAATTTTAGGGAGCGGTGCGACGAAATCAGACTTCTGTCGAATAGAGAGGCGTTATGTGCAAACTCCGTTCGATCCTGCGTTATCCTGAATAATTGAACGACCGTCGATATCCTGAAAACAAGATGATTGTAAGTCCGCGCAATCGAAAAATGTGGGGCGAGCCTTTTTATCCCGCAACAGCAGGATGATATTTTGTCTGGTTCATGTCCATGCTGGCCATCGAGTCGATGTGAGTGAGACCACATTGGAAAAAGATGGTTTTCTTATCGGTAGCTAATCACACCGACTCGACGGGCGGGTTCAACAATGTAGAAGACAGTTCAGCTGTCCTCAATTGGATCACATAGATGACGAGACTCGAATGGTCATCTATCGCGCTCTGGACGACCATCCGTCGGAAGAAATGGTCCTAATGCTCGAGTCACCAAAACGCAACAAAGCTCCCCCCCTCCATCTCCTTGCGGGGAGAGAGAGTTTGATATCAGAGCTGACAGCACACTTGTGCAGTTTGGGAAGTTGAATAAGTGCCTCGTGCTTAGCGTTTGTTAGCAACTATTCCCGTTTAGAAAAAGGGGACTCCGAAGTCTGTGACAAGCTCCGAGCCATCAGTCCAGCGTCTATTGAGTCAGTTACTTACTGACCTTATTTTGTCACCTTGACACGTTGTGGAAGATATACCATGTTACACGAAGGGACCTGGATGGCTGGTTATTGCATTCCAAATGACCTTCAATCGGAATCAGAAGTAGTCTTGACATTTAATTTGTTGAAGCGCAACAAGGCTTCTGGGTCGGATCTACTTTCTGTCTCTCTTTCCAAGTATGGTAGGGATTAGTTGATATTAGAACTGACAAAACTCATTCAAACTGAACACCACTGACACTTGATCGCACCCCTCGCATTCAGATTAGCTTACCCACAAGTCCGCTTCCAAACGGAACACTAGGTTCGGGTTTTTCTCTCTATTGGGTAGTGCTCAACTTTGAACAATCTCAATTCCCGATCTTCCATTAAATACTCAAAACATGCTCAGTTGGTTCAGTGAAGAAAATAACTTCCACCTAAAAAGCATGTCCTGGTCACGAGTTTATCGAGTGGAGTGAACAGAGCGATTTCGTTACTAAACTGGACCTTGAAGTGGTGTAACAGCTTGCGCATATCGATAACTTATTGGGCTGAACTGGACGGTGTGGTGACCACAACAGTTACTCATCCAGGCAGGCCAACAGGTAGAGGTCTGACAAACCACAGTCTCCTGGTCCTCCAGGTCGGGGGTTGGAAGAGGGTTTGCATCTTTTCCCGAAAAATTTACCCGTTTTGGTACATTGCCACCCACCCGCTGCTTTGCGGTACAGGCTTTGATTGAGAACCCTAATTGATCTCCTGTCTAGATGTGAACGTCCTGGCAGTACCTCAGACCACAAACAACCATATATAATCACAACAGCGGTAAGTCCACACTATATCTGCCTTATCGCAGTATGAACCGGGTCACCCTATCTGCTACATACAGCGGAGTGGGTAGGCGAAAACATGCTACTGCCGACCCCCTCCCCAACTGTCCTATCAAACTTAGCTCTGGGGCCCCTCCCTACACCCATTTCTGGTGATTTCTCCGCAGGTTCCACACCATTATAGACAGCAATACATCAGTGGTTAACACTAATGCTTAACTGCCACACAACCATGAAGAAACAGCAAACCCTATATAGAAAGAGAGAAGGAAAAAGAAGGGGACGG
>QNGE01001387.1:20058-30662 GCA_008508345.1 Paragonimus westermani | reverse complement strand
TCAGTTTCAGTGGGTGGTTCCAAGCCTACCGACCAGGGCACTACATTGCAAGTTTGTGGCGGCAACGCGGTAGATGCAGGAGGCCAGTTAAATTGACCCTCAAAGTGTTCCGCCCACCGCTCTAACCTTCTGGACTTATTATAGATGAGTGTGCCATCTGTCTCGCTGATAGCTTCAATGACAGACGGTCGCCTGGGACCAGTGGCACGGATAAGCTTAAACAGTTTGCCAGTGTTTCCTGAAGCACAATGGATGTAACAAGTCATAGTAACACTGTGTCGATAAGTTCCAGCTCTTACAGCTCAGTCTCACCTCCCTCGTCCCGTGCTTAGATCTAAAACGCGAATTACTACAGTGGCCTTCAACGTTCGCACGCTAAAAGAGAGGTAAGAAAGCCGCTCGCGCGCGGACATTAGAGTCGCTGAATGTTGGTATGTGCTGTATCTCGCAGACCAGAATCCAAAACAGTAGTCAACGTGTGGAACTAACAACATTCTTACTGTCTGCCCGATACTGGTTATACACTTCGGGTGACTCTACGGCTGCCGTTAGGGGTTAGGCTGGAATAGGTATAGTCCTCATCACGACGGCTGAAGCCGCATTGGTAGATTGTATTCCTGTTAACAGTGTACTTTGTGCCGTCCGTCTGGCGGGTTCTGTTAAGGTCAGCTCTAGACGCAAGAATCAGAAATCTCATTGTCTGCTTACGCTCTCTCTCTGATTGTAGTGACACGGGCGTCAAGGATGCGCTTTACTCGGACCTGGCAGCTCTCGTTCGGTCGACACGTGGATCTGATATAGTCGTTCTGGCCGAGTGCCCTGATGAGGCCAAATCTCGTTTGGGTGGCAGGTTTGAGATAGCATCACATTGCTGGGATAATGGCAGACGATTGTTGCAGCTGTGCGCTGAGCATAGGTTGTTTTTAGCCAGCGTTAGTTTTAGGCATCGTGCGCGTCATTGTCATACTTGGCGCCAGCCTTCTTCGAATCAGGCCTGGTCTCAGATAGAACACATAACCGTTGGTTATAGGTGGCGGGGTTCCATTCAGGACTGTCGTTCTTCATTCAGGACTGTCGTTCTTATTGGAGCACGTACCTGGATTCCGATCATGTGTTGGTACGTTATCGTCTTGTTCTTACTTTTGGTGGGCAACCACCCCGCCGACAGAAACGACTGGCTGTTGCCATCGGTGAAGCATGAGTACCAAACCGGCTTAGAAGGCTGCTTCAGTAGTTCTCATTCCGATAATCCTAATAGCTGCTGGACTCAAATCTCACAGGCCATTCGGGAAGCAGGTACTGTAGCATGTGGCACGGGGATGCATGGGTTGAACAGACACTGGATCTCGGATAAATCCCTAGAGTTGTTAGAAGCCAGATGGAGCATTCCTCGTATAACAAGACTAGGAGAGATGCCCGTGGGGAAAAGAAACTTATTCTAAAGGCTGATCGTGAGACTTGGTTAGTGGGAAAGGTTGAGGAGATTGAGACCGCTTCTGCCTCAGGGTACACCGGCAAACTCTTTAAGCTGATCCGTGCCACTGGACTCAGGCGACCGTCTGTCAGTGAAGCTATAAGCGAGACAGACGGCACACTCATCGACAAGTCCAGAAGATTAGGGCGCTAGACGGAACACCGAAGTTCAGTTTAGCTGGCCTCTTGCTTCTGCTATGTTGCCGTCACGAACTTCTAATGCAACACCTTGGTCAGTAGATTTATGACTACCCACTGAAACTGAGACCTGCAATTGCATTTCAGCTTTCAGACGTAAGAGGGCTGTTGGTCCAGATGATCTCGTGCTGACACTCATCAAAGAACGTCGGGAGGCGTTAGTAGAGGTCCTGACTCAGCTATTTCAACTTGTGCAGGCGACGGAAACTATGCCTTTGTGTTGGGGTCACTGGACAAGTTCCCATATTCAAGAAAGGTATCAGAGGCTTTTGCGAAAACCACAGGGGAATTAGTTTATCTCCAGTCGTTTCTAGGGTTCTGGCATCCGTTATACTTTGTCGACTCACTGCGGTTCGGGAGGTAAACATTAGGGAAGAACAGGCAGGGTTTTACCCTGTGCGGGGATGTATAGTTCACATTTTAACCCTTCGTCAAATCATCTGGCACAGTCATGTGTACCGCCGGCCAACAATCGCCGTATTTCTCGACTATAAAGGTGTGTTCGATTCAGTGGATCGATTTACACTGTTAGAGTCGCCCAAACACAGGGGTGTACCGGCAAAGTACGTGAACACATTGTCGGCACTTTATTCGCATACTTCAGCTAAGGTTAGGGTTTACGGTGAACTGTCTGACGGTTTCAGTGCCAGGAGTGACGTACGTCAAGGCTGTCCCTTTTCATTATTTTTGTTCAACTTTGTCAGACGAAATAATGGAGGACTGTCTCCGGCACTCACAAGATGCCGGCGTGGCCCTTCTACCCGGTGAAGGACTGACTGATCTTGATTATGCTGACAACAAGGTGTTGCCGTTTGATAACTTTCAATCAGCACAAGCAACGCTAAACGTCATTTCGGAATGCGCTTTGCAGCCTCACAATGCAAAGTGCTTCTGCAAGATTGCTGTGAAAACGTAGATTTGATATTAGGTAATGGAGCCATAGAGGTCGTTGACCGGTTTGTATACCCGGAAGCTGCATCAGCGACGGTGGCGTGAGTTTACGGTGTGAAACAGCAGCATATACCTACAGGGTCATGGCGGTGTTCGCTATTGGGGAACATATCTGGCAACGAAGAGGCATCTCTCTGATTCCTAACATTTGCGTACATAACGCAACAGTGAGTATTGCATTAATTTACGGCAGCGAAACCTTGTCCGCTCAGAGTGGGAAACATGAGCCATCTTCAGGTATCCGACCACCGATTTCCACGTCCAATCGCTCGTATCGAGTGGCACCAGCGACTAAGCAGCGAAGAGGTTAGGAAGCGGGTGTTTGACACTGATCGTCAAACGAATTCTTTTGTTCGGTCCTTACATTTGCACGGACTTAGATGGTTAGGTCAAGTATTAAGGATGCCAGCTAGTCGTCTGCCACACCGAGCACTCTGGCGACGCTGCGGTCGGTTGGCGCAAGGTGGTAGGTGGGCAGATGATACCTGGCGTAGACAAATGAAATGGTTCACGGAAGGTTTGACAGCTGTGAATCGAGTTCGTTTCCAGGGCTGGGGCCCTCGCAACTCACAAAGTCGGTAGCTAGAGACGTGTGGTGAGGTGGCGGCTAACCGAGTTCAGTAGCGTGAATGCTGTCGTTGTTTGTCGAGTTGACTGTGAAATGAACGCATTAAATGACGCAGGGCAGTGAAGGCCGTAAGCAACTGTCTTGCTGATGACACCTTACTTTTACCTAGAGCTCGGATGTTTGTTTGCAAGGTGTAGACACCTTGATGTATTTTTGAATAGAGTTCTTAGTGGTCAAGTCCCTTCCTATCCCCTTCTTTTCTTTCTTCGTACAAGTGGTTCTCTTTTTTCTTCTTCATGGCTGTATGGCAGTTAAGCATCAGTGTGAACCACTGATGTATTGCTGTCTGTGATTATGATAATGATGACGATAATAATGATGAAGATGATGATTATGGTGATGATGAGCGATTCTGTTTATACTTCTGAAACGACCAGGCAAGCCGAACACTATCCATACAAGGTTGTGATTGAGCGCCTCGGTATACTCCTTCGATTGTGTCTATCGAGGTTACTGATGTTGTGGTTGATATACTGGTCTCACAGACGAAACAGTCGGCGTGCAAGTTTTGGCCCAGACAAGGAAATGCCCTACTAATAAGCTCCGATGAAAACAAAACTGGAGTCTAGTGTTTCATTCCTAAGTGAGCTAACAGAAAAGCAAAACCGAATGCGAAGGATGCGACCAAGTCCGGGTGTTGTTCAATTTGAAACAACCTAAATCTTCGAACTTCTATTGAAAACTCCTTCACACGGTGTTGGAAACTGAAAACACCCCGTGAATAAGGCTAATCAACAATAATCCTGTTTCCAAAAAATGGGCCCAAAATCCATGACATCAGCCTAGTGTTTGTTGCGTCCAAGTTACTCACCGGCCTTACACTGCGGCCTTATACTAAGCCTAGAGGAAGTCAGATACGTGAAGACCAGGCAGGACTTCGGTTCGGTCGTGAGTGCGTTGATCACATCTTACCTAGAGACGGATCTTGGAGCGTCGGCATTGTTATGAGCGGCCGACGGTCGTGATTCTTCCAGACGCAGATGCTCCTTTTGATTCGGTTTCTCGCGTCGTACTCTAGAACTGTCTTCTTTGCAAGGTAGTATCAGGGAAATACGCGAATCTGTTAAGATCACTGTACGCTCACTCCGCAAGCGGTGTGGGAGTTTATGGACAATTGTCTTGGGCGTTCACCATCTCTAGTGATGTTCGTCAACGGCGTCCGATCTCCCCACTCCTGATCTATTCCAATATGGACGACATTCTTGAAGGTACACTTGAGAAGGCTGGTTAGCTTAATGTTGAGCTTCTTGCTGGCACTGAAGTGCAGATGACGTTGTCTTACTCAGTCTATCCAAAGAAGACATGCATATCATGCTGAACAAATTGAACGACCATGCTGGTTTGTATGAAGTGTGCTTCACATTTTCAAAATGTAAAGTACTGTTTCAAGATCAGAGCACTCTCACTTGTACGTTTTCTTATCGTAGGCAATTCACTTGGGACTGTGAGTAGTTTCACACACTTAAGTAGCACCGTCTCGTCAGCTTTTAGTCTTAATCATAATTTGTGATGGTAACAAAGGTAGGAGTTGCCATTGGCGACGTACGTCATCTGTGGCGTCGAAGAGACGATCAGTTATCACTGAAAGGAAGGTCAAATAGCGCTTGCGTACGTCCTGGTTTGCTCAATTGTCAACGCTGTCTCCGCCAATTAGTTCGAATGAAGTGGACTGATCACAGCCGTCCGCCTGTGTGTGTTCCGGGACGCTCGGGAATCGCGAACAACTGATCGACTAATCACGTTACACAACCTATGGTGGTTGTGTCATGTACCCCGCATGTCAGATGAGCGTCCACCTTACCGGACATTATATACTGGGATCGGTAAGAGTTGAATGAAACCGCGTGGTGGTCAAGCAACAACGTGGTCACGAACCATGAAGACTAAGACTGTCCCATTGTGTAAAGTGGGTGGATTTCGTTTGCTCAATTGAGGGTAGTCGAGACCACTGAAGTCGCTGGTTAGAAATGCCATGTAAGATGGCGGTATGCGGCAGTCAACGGCGTGCCTGCATTCACATTATCTGTAGTTCTTATGCTCGATCTTTAATTTCATTTGGTTTTGTCTCCGTGGATCACTTGGACCTGCGAGAGTAAAGAGCTTCTCTATCAGTTCTTCAGAGCAAATATAAAGAAGGCTGAGGCGTCTGTAGAGTTTTCTAAGTTTCAAGGAATGAGGATCACGAATTTTGAGGACATACTTGTACCCGAAAGTTTTGAAAACCTGCCATGATTTTTGATGTACACACTATAGCACACATCAGTCTCAAGAGGTGAATAAAATGAGGTGGCGTATTTGAGAAACGGTCGACCATGGAGCCTACTCAGTTTTGAAAGCTTTCTTGTCCAGTCGCAGGAAAGTCCACTTTATGACGCTCGGTATGGTGGATAATTGTTAAATCACTGTCTAATAAACAAGTGCTAAGTAAAAGTTGCAAGACAGTCACCCCAGACTCAGTTAGGCTTCACCTTGGTAACGCATAAAAATGATAGCGCACCATTGATCCGATCACTGTTTAACTGTTCGTGAGGAAGGCCTTGGTTGTAGAAGATCAATCTGAGATACAGAGATTAGAGTACTGTATGGAAAGTAGTTTAGGACGGCTCGATCGACGAAAATGGTCTAAGGTGTTACAGAGGTAATCATTAGGCTCTCCGGCTGATAGCTGACGGAGGAGCTCCGAACACCAGACGGCAGCTTTCATTCTTTCAGAGTGGTGTCATCAGCGAGAGTCATCGTAAAAATGCCACGAAACAGTTTGGTGAGTAAGGAAGGGGGCTCTTTCAGTATACGTACACTAATGTGGTCTAGACGCTAAGCTAAACGAGTTGGATTTAGAAAGTAAAATTTATATACCGTGAGCCGAGAGTTGAGCAGACAAGCACGGCTGCTTGAATTCCCGTAAAAAAAGATGACAGAAAGTGCGCCCGAGTTGCCAGTGGCGACAGATCGACCCTTCAGCGACGACGCTCGTTTCAGAAGTGATTGACACAACGAAAGAGCTGAAAGAGGGCTTTATACGAGAGAGGTACGTGTCTGGAGATAAAATTTTGTTGGTACACACGTTTTCGGTCATTTTTGATTGTGCCTGAAGATAATTGCAACAGATGTTTATTTACACCGATTTCATATTTTCCGAAAAGCCCATAATGTCCTGGATTGTCTTTGATTAGCAAACAGATGATCGCAGTTGTCGAGAAGACAGTGAATTCATTTGGGGAAAGGACAGCAAGAATAGCTAATAACAAACTTGCGTGGAACGAAAGATGAGATAGGCTCGTGGTACACACTTTTCAGATGTTTGAAATCATGGGTGACTGGAAAGGCGCCCATGTGGAGCTTCGTGAGATGGCATCCTACATTGTCAAAGTCGGTCCGATTGAACTGTCCTTTCATTCATTTAAGAGCCGTAGATATATACCTGTTATCATGCATTATCCACAGTCAAGTGTCTACAAATACGGCCATGTGGTTACAGCCAACTAGATATGTCTACGTGCATATATACATATCTAGGTGGCTGTAGCCACATGACCGGATGTATGGCATGCCATAAAACTGCCTGGTATGAACGTGTTTTTAAGTCGTGTTTGTGTTCCGCCACATATGGCTAGCCCGGCATCAATGATCCAAAAACACCTGCAGTATCAACAAAGTGCTGCTGTGGACACAACCTTGCGAGCTGCCACAAACATGTCAGTTTGCATACTGAAACCTGAAAAAACAACGGAAAATACGGCGAAAGATCAACTCGCGCATAATTCCACATCTGCGTATTTCTAAGGTAATTCCAGCCTCTAGTTTTTAGTTAAACTAAACAAAAAGACACGAACAGCAGCAGATGTGGGGAATCCACAAGAGCGTGGGCACATTTCGTTCTGGTGTTATTTCTATAAACTTATTTGATTGCGCAAAACAAAGGAGTACGACATAAGTGAATTTGTTCCGAAGTGGTAAATATCCTCTTTCACCCTGATGTTATTTCAGGTGCAATATGTAACATTATTTGGAACATATTCGTTTTGGTGTATACGTTAGATGATGAAATTTATCCGCAAGAAAGGAATGCCGTCGTTGGTAGGCCGTTAATATGTGGGTTTAGAATATCGTATGAGTGACTGTAGACCAAATATTTAGGAAAGTATGAAATTTGCGTATTGTGCTGTGGGTAACATTTTTGGTTTAATGCGTAAAAATTTACATCAAGGACGCCAAGGAATTGCGCTAATTTAATAGCGAAATATTGTAACAGCGTGCTGTCGACGCCATTTTGGTTTTCGTTTGTGTAAGTCGTGTGCATGTCTTACTGGGCCTTTGGCTCACGTTTGTTTCTGTCATCTTCTTTTACAGGACTATCGTTGGAACCCCGTACTTCTGAGGAGCGCTGTCCCCCCAGTGTCTCCACGTTGCATAAAGTGGGTTCACGAGTGAATCGGGTACACGAAACCAGAACGTCCGGCTTGCCTGTTACAATACGTAATAGCATGCAGTGACATAAACTCCCTCCCGCTTCTTTTCAGGTCCTCAAAAACGCGGACTCGCCCCGTCCGTGGACCGGGCTGGAGAAGTTGGCCAACCGGAGGCTGGGGTCAGCGGTCAGTGAACGCGAGGTCAATTCTGCTTGGCGTTTCATTTGCGGATCGATGAACCCCTATATATACATGGACAAAAGACTATATCTGATGGACCTCCGGTATCTGAGTCGTGTTAATACACGTTTCTCGTTGATTCGTGGTTTGTCTAGTTAGTGAAGTAGACTTCATTTTGCTCGATTACGAACGTTAGACATTGTGTGTACTGTGACCTGTGATTGACCCAGTTGGAATATTACAAATAGCTTCACGCGATACTTGAAGTTTTTCGATCCAGTAGATAGAAGAAATTAGCAACGAACGATTAATAAACATGCACCGTGTGAGTTATAGATCATTTTCCCTGAAATTTCACATCCGATATTCCCTGAAAAAGGTGCCGACATTTGATGAGTTTGAGTGTTTATGATCATCCCCACACGTTACTGGAAACCAATGAAATGTGGAGGCTCCGTGGGTAAATAGGAAACGCTGCAGCTGATGACTTGTAAACATAATGTGGACGAAATTCGGCGGCATCTGCATAGAGTATATAATGCTCACCGTATTCGAGCGTAAGTTGATTTGGTGTTGAGGTAACAAAGAAATCAAAAAGTTTTTGCAGATACATGACCACCGAGGAGATGGAACTTCATGTGCTTTCAGAAAAGCAGACGTTTAGCGAGAAGTGAAGCATTGTACCGCATGAAGCACTTCGGGGTGACCCGTTCGAAGATCAGCCTACGTTTACCCTACATTCAAAACGCCACGACTTTTGCTTGGACACTGACGTCTGTGCTCGATGGTCAGCCTACGTGTACCCTACAGTCAAAACGCTACGACCTATGGTTGGACATACTGACGCCTATGCTCAACATGACTCTATTAACGACCAGGAGAATTTGCCCGCCTGACTGCGGTAGGATGTTTGAAGTAGTTCTAGAACTCGCGACTGTACATGTCATGCGCATGCCTCACCGGGCCTTTGGCTCACGCTGGCTTCTATTATCTTCCTTCACAAGAATATCGTCGGAACCCCCACTTCTGACGAACGCTGTCCACCGGTGTCTCTATGTTGCATAAAGTGGATTTACGAGTGTAACGGGTACACGAGGCCAGAACATCCGGCCTGCGTGTTACACTCACTTCAGGTTCACGCCCCCGACGTTTATCAACGTATAACCTCCCCGCTAATTTTCCGCCCCGTTGCTGTCTGTTGTGTTATACGAGACTACTGACACATTTTCCCCAAAGAATAGTTGCTCTGTTCCCAAGATGTTATAGCGTCTCACGTCCTGCTCACTCGCATCTGAGTTAAACGTCTAAGTGCGCCGAGCATTAAATTGCTCAGTCGTTGGTGGTAAAGGTTCCATATATTTCCCGCTGGTCAAAGCTAGTAGTCTAATCTTCTCCCAAACGCTCGATGGAGTTCAGCTACATTTGCCTGGAAATCAGCACCGATGATGGCACTTGAGGTAAATGCGATGATCAACCCCAAAGAAAATATCGTTCCAGACTTACGTCAAGTGCAAATGAGTTGTTGGGTGCGCTTTCAACTGACTTATTTCTGCTTGCAGTCCGCACGATTTTATTGTGGGAAGTATTTCCGCTTATCGTGGAACACACTCACCGAGGCTTCGGCACTACTGAGAAATCTGATACCAGTTGATCATATGACATGAAAAACAGGCCGTAGTTTGGAACCATGACTGCAAGATATACGGCTTAGCCGCTACGGTTCCCGGAGAGATGGATTTGAGATAGTACAGATGGTTACACTACCCTGGGCGGTGGCTGACCTTTTTGATGGTACCAACAAGATGAGGCGCGAATTGTCGTTCTGTGAGAGCGCTGACGATTAAAAACCGCGTTCTCGATCACGGCTGATTCCTACGAGGAGTGCGATTCGTCACTTATTGCATCGGCACTGTGAGTGCAGAGAACTTCATGGCGAATATTCCATGTGGTTGATGGGGGGAGCATGTAAGGTGACAGGAGCTGATTAGGAAGATGGACTAACTTTCAGCAAGCAATCGGGGGAACTAAAACAGACAAATATCTAAGGGGTACATGGAAACAGATACCTCAGCCAGAGCTGAGGAGAAACTGGGTAGACCATTTTCCTGGGAACAAGCAGTTATTTCAAATGTCGAAGCAGCTTGAATGCTACACGTGAACCGTGGGTTCTTCAATAATCGTGGGTGGAAAAATTATTCCACCGCATATACCGATGTATTAGCTTCGAGCATGGTGCAGAGATCAAAATCGCCGGAATCTGTGTCATGCTCTCACAACCGTCTGTTTTAACTGTTTGTTGATTGAAAACTACCTAATCGTGTCTTTTTCGAAAGCCGGTATTGCTGCTGTTGTGATTGATTTCGTGTGACAATCCTAATACATGATTGCCGAAATAATGTATAATTAGGCAGTGCGGCTCTAGGGGCGACGTTTGAGAATCGTAGATTCCGCACTTTCTCACAGTTCCAGGAGTGCACTCAGTAGTAAATGGAGGATGCGGGTGTTATTCATGTCCGTGGGACGAGACGTAACTTGTAACATGCAGGCCAGCCGACTCTACTCTGGATGCCCGTGAATACGCGGACCAACCTTCGGGCAACGTGGACGCACCAGGGGACAGCGCTCTTCCCAAGTAGGGGTTCGAGCAACAGTTCTGAAAAGAGAAACAATACGAACAAACATGAGCCGAAGGCCCAGTAAGCCATGCACACGACTTACACAAACGAAAGCTAAAACGGCACCGACAACACAGCAGCACGCCCCGT
>QNGE01001387.1:0-17227 GCA_008508345.1 Paragonimus westermani | reverse complement strand
AATTCACAGATTTGTCAACTCCCTCTACTCCAGCTATCGTTTCCTCCCTCCAGTGATCACGAAAAAGAGGTCCTGTCATGCACTCTTGATGGATGTTGACTTAGACTGGTCCGCGGACGATGTGTCGTTGGCACACGAGCCGAAGAAAGCACGAATCAATATTCCCTGGAGCGAATACCCCCTATGCATAGGTGAAGAAAGTGATTTCCTTCACACACAGTTGCAGATAACTGATTCGATGAACGGGATGACGAAGCCTATTAGACACACGGCTTCAGTCATCCGACAGGACACCGAGGACGCATTTAACCCAACGTTCTGTGCTGATGAAAAACTTTGAAAGTGTGCGCCGTTTTCCACAGACAAATAGGTCGCTCACTCTTAAAGTGTCTGCTTGCGTGATTGTTCGATGGTCGTTATGCGTTAATAGAATGTTGTCGGCCATGTTCCCTGCTCTATTTCATCCCTTCTTATCGATTCATCTCCTTACGTTAGAATTCTTCCTACCAATTACGAGACTTTATCACAATCTGACACTACCGCTCAAGTTACGCGCGTGACAAATCATTTCTCCTATGAATGGGGATCTCGATGTATTATTAAACGTTGGTACTGGTCACTCGTGAAACTTGTTTCCGCGGATTTTTTCCTTCTTATTTTCCTTTGCCGGACCTTTGTTTATATGTACCTAGGTTTCATTCTAGCATGACCGCATCGCCATTAGGTGACTGTTGCATTCAGTCATATTTACGTGAACTTGAATACTTGGTGGATTTGATATCAAGGTTTGTTGTCGTCTCCCACTATTTGGTTTATCATATTGTTTTTCAACATTAGCACTTTATTAATGAGAAACTCGCCGATACGATCGTCTTTCTTTTTGGATCCGAATTGGTTGCTCAACGGGCTCAGAATTTATAGATGCTCGTTACTTACAGACGTGACTATCGTGGATCCGGCATATCGATAAACGTTGCGAGAAGTCTAAGCGCTGCTCGAACGACCACTGGTCGTCCGGCATTAACACTCGCGTCGATTTTTTCACGTGTTCGTGTTGTCCCTCATTCGTAGGCTCGCACGAATGGATGGAGCAGCAGTGCGTGGTCCAGTAAATGTTGCCGTTTTCCTTCACTTTCAAGTTAGGACGATTAAACGGTGCAGCATTGGGTGATTCAGCATGTCACTGTTTTCCTTCATTAGTAGGCTATGACGAATGGATGGTGCAGTTGTATGTGTTCTTGTATAGGTCAATGTTTTCCTCCGATCATAAGCAGTGACAAATTTATGGAGCTTTAGTGTTTCCGCATATGTTACTGTTCTCTTTCACTCATAAGGTTAGGCAGTTGCACGGAACTTTTGTTGGCTTTTAATTGGGCGGTGCTGCTTGATGCCCTTCGTTGACCAGGTCACCTTGTCCGCATCAGAGTGAAAGTCATGCTTCCATGAATATGCACACCCATAGTAGCAGTGATCTCTGCCATTCGAACTGCCAGGAATGCCAATTACAACTACAAGAATACTTCGAACTTGCTCAGTCTCTGCGCCTATTCGTACGATGAAATATATTCACCCCTGTATCTTACGTTGGCAACTTCATAAAACGCTTAGTGTCCCAGATCCACTGAAGTTGTTATCTCGCTTTTCTTCTCAAGTACACTCAAATTTCAAGATAAACATATCTAACCCTGTCGATGACATCGAGTTCTGTTATGGTCCACCAATAATTCTCCGAAACAGCGTGGAATGCAATCTTTCGTTATTTCTCCACTGATCGCCAAGCAATTGAACCTTCGTATATTCTTTGCTTACTCCTTCAGGAAACTAAAATGTACACATTCCCAGCAACAGAATTCGATTTTTTTAAGGAATGAAACATGTCACAAAATTATAACAACTTTGGGAACTTGAGAAGCGTCTTTACCTCCAAGATTACACAGTCGGTAAAAGATCACTCGGAATAACCGTATTATATTGCTCGATCTAGGATCGATGGGTTAATAAGAAAACCTTCACATGCTGGTAACACTGCTTGTCAACCGTGACGTTTGTACGTTCATACGGAAAATTGCACAATGGCCCCTGGCTGGTAAACTACGAAGATGATTAGAACTCTTTCGGTACGCCGGACGTAGAACCTGCCAGGGCTCACGGTTATACGCAGTCTATCGGGGCAGCTTCAAACCTCTTAATTCGCGGCAGGACAAGTCAAAATATTGAAGGTTTACTGGCTAAAACTGGTTTTGTACATAATCAAGCAACTGTCTGCAAATTACACAACATACAACTAAGTGAACTCTGAGCACGGAATTTATCTGTCAGCAAATAACAATAGCACGATAGCGTAAACAATCCAGTGATGCTGTACGGGATAAAAAGGGGAGAGTTCAAGCGAGAGTTCAGTGTCCATACATAATAAGTCGCGATTATTAATGTAGGAAATGTTCCGCCAGTGTTTAATGTCATCAGCACATGGGGTATATACATATATATGGGGCCTACAGTAAGGTAGTCTGCTCAAGAGATATAGGTATGGAAGTAGATGAGAATGGAGTTACACATAGACCTAACCGTGGTTGGGTGGTACCGTCGCTGCACGGGATGTGGAGGCTCGGTGTTTTCAGCCCCAGGACGGGCGTTTTGCCATCGCACTCCCAATCCCACTTGTGATGATTCGAAAACAAGTTTCATTGATTCTGGCTGGAAACAACACTTCCCGGGTCCGTGCAACGGTAAAATAAAAAATAAGAACGTAAAAATGGACTAGCGAAACACAGAACGGTAATGAACGAATCACTTCAGAGATCAAAACTCCCGCCTAGAAGTTAGTTTGCACTCGTATCTTCTAGCAGACATGGTTGCCGAACACATCGTCTTCGGCTGCTAGCATTTGTTCTAAGGGAAGCTTCTCTCACCGCCTCATCCTGGCCAGCAGTCGGTTGTTCAACTATCCCCACAGTCCTTTGTCATCTCGGTGCTCACTCGTTCATCACCAGCACCAGGTCTCCCGCAGCAAGATCTCCAACTTACTTCGTCTGCTTCTACCGTTTCTCTAAATCGGACCGTATTCCTTGGCCCTTCACGACCAGAATACGTCAGTTAGATTTAGTGCTCATCTTCATCTTCGTGTCAAATTTGGGGGGTTAGTAGTGATCACATTGATTGATGAGTTGGGTCTCAGTATCAACAGATGGTTCGAAGTTAACGCAGAAAGGTTTTGCGGATCATCAGATGACCTTATCAATAGTCTGCCGCTCACTATCCTCTCCGCTTCAGTTAATAAGGTGCTCAGCGTTCCAGCAATTATCATCGGTTGGCGACAGGATAATACGACGAATGAAACTTATGGTTGATTCTGGCCGGAATCGACGCCGGATAAAACCTTGAAATCGGTACCCATCAAGCTACCTCTCGACTTGTGTGATATAGGGGGTCGAATTAGGCGGGTTGAACGCAAGCCGACGTTTGTCGAACTCACCAAGTTTCTTTTCAATGCTTGGGATGGTGGCCTGAATTAAATATGTACAAACTACCGACAGTATTGGTGATGCCCAACGTGACGTCCGTCGAACTTTAACCGGAGGTAGTCAGCCAAGAAACAAAATGGTAAACACCATGCACTTTGCTGGATGAAGTTCACCACGTGAATTGGACGTTACGTGGATCTTCACATCTCTTTGGGTGATGCGAACAGTTCTACTATCTGGATGCATCTAACGAATGCTTTGGTGTACAAAGATCAAACTCTCGTCAATCTGGAACCCTTCTGTTGAAGACAGCTTTTGAGCTCCGTGTCTTCACATGTCATGTATCCCTGAGTCAAATAACATGATAGCTCCAGCACAATAGCAGCGAGGCCTTCACTATGACAAACTTCAACAAAATTTGTATACGAATTGGATGATTCCAACGTGTGTGGAAGCCTTAACAGGTTTGACATAAACTGATGCTTTCACTGGCAGTTGTACAGGGGCATCCCCTTTCGGACTGAGTTTTACTGCAAGACCAGAGACTGCAGCAATTATGTCGTTCTTGCTTATCTCTACGCTCAATGGCGCACTTAACCACAGGTCTGCCAAAGAAAGGTTCAGTTTACTCTCGTTACCTATGAAAAAAATCTGCAGGATTAAGAAGGTCGCAATATGAAGAATTTTCATTTAATGCCCGTTGCTCTCTTACACGAAGCGGACGAGCGGCGGCACGGTTTAAATGTACTCGAGCCCGATGATTTACATAAATGAGAGGCAGACATGTTGACTGTGTATATTGCTTAGGAAGCACACTCGGTACTTGACCAAGGGGTCAACTAAAAGAAATAGTCGCATGTGATGGAAACCCTGTTTGGACGGGGGATTTTTTGTTTACTAGATAGATATATCACAGCTCACGCGCTACGGTAAAGTTTGTTTCACACGGAGGCTGCTCTAGAGTAAAGCTTCTTAGATTCCCGTGCATCCAAGAGTTTAACGGTACAGCAAACTTTGGAAAATCCAATTTCAGCGATTTCAGCGATTTGTACACGGGTTCGAGACAGGGGGCCCAATCTATCCGGATCCAGTCAGTTTGTTCGTTTCGATGTCCGGCGGTTTTCTGTTGACCTGAAAGACAGTCATTGAAGACGGCGTGTAGCACCGCTCTTGGGGGTTACAGAAAGTACCAACAACAGAGTAAAATCTAGCAAAACAGGATAAATTATTAATTTAACGGCTCATTAAGTAGATGAGAATCCAATAGCACTTTGAGATGGTCTTTAGAAGAGCAGCTAACAATCTCTAGTGGTAGACCGTTCCAGTAGTTGATAACTCTATAAGAGAAGAACTGTTGTCTTAGGAAAGTCCGAGGTCGAAGCTTATAGAGCTTCTTGTCTTGACCTCTTCGACTGTTATCACTTACCAGGGTGAAAAATTGTTGCACGAGTCCTGTGCTAAAGAGAAAGTGTATAAGAATTAGGTCGCCGCGGAGTCGACGAAACTCAAGTTGATAAAGATCGAGAATTTCAAGGCGAGACTCGTATGATAGATGCCGTATGCCAGTAACCAATGCATAGAATGGTTGGCCAGCTCTACTAACGTCTGAGATTCGTGTTCACATGGTTGACAGTCCGTTACCTTGGCCACTTTTAGAGACCCTCTTAACCGAATACTGGCTGCGAATCATCCGCACATTTTGCGAAGCCACGACAAGGGAGTACGTTTAAGATGTACCGCTCTAATACAATCTCTTACTTTCGAAGAGTACGCAGGGCTGTTGCCTGTGATTGTTGATTCTCGACAACTCATTAGGCGGGGATATATGCACAACACGTGATGTACAGCTCTAGGCAACCTAATAAACTCAGCATGTTGGTTGACCACGCTGTGAAATATCGGGTCACACCTCTAAAGAACAAGTTAATACATGGACAGCACCTCACTACTTCTATTACAAGAGTGCTGCTGAGTTTTAAGGCATATACGATGGTGGCCGTCCATCCTTCTCGCAAAATGCACTTTCGATGATCGGCTTTGTTCGCGGGCTGAGTTCACTGCTATCTAGAGAAAAATGTTGATTGTCCAGTCGGTTGGGTAGTAGCCACAAATTCGGTGACAGCATTGCTTGTGCTGAACGCGGTGCGAATTAGAGGAATGAATATAAACCCGTTTTCCCTCCAGCGCCTATTATGTGTAAATTGAATCGTCGAAACTAACCAATTTGTGGTGCCCTTCAGACTGACCGGAAGACTAGTTCCAAGAAGAGGTATCTCATCCAAAAACTCCAGCTCATCTGATCCTGTTGAGTTTGTTGCGTCATAGCCACTGCCAAGAAAAACATATCAAGTTTAGTGTCGCGAGGATTTGAAGTGGACCAACGGAACAAATACAGCGGAGCGTTCACCTACAAGGCCGCATGAAATTACCAGGTGTGTGGAACATGATTTTGGCCAAAAGTTACTGGGAGTTGCAACAGTTCTTGGGGTGTGAGGCGGGATACAGTAGTGTAGCTTATATTTGCCCTTCAACGACGGAGGGGGCATTTTTGTAAAATTGCATGACTCCGTTGGCTATGTTGAATCAGTTTTTGGACCTCAACTTGAAAGATTATGGCCATATTTCTTTTTGGTACGTTTCAAGCCACATGCGCCAGCCGAACAGTCCGTATTGAGAACGCGAGTTTGAAGACAAGTTCGATGAACGTGGTGTATTATTCTGAAAACGTCTCCGCGCGATGGAGCATGGTGGTCGCAAATGAGTTTTCATGTGTCCTTGAAGCTTTTGAAGGACGACAGTAGATGCATGCACAATCGCGTTGATTTCCCAGATGAAACGCCACGCTAACTAAGGAATATGCGGTGCGTAAGAGAGCCACTGTTTAGCCCAGATACCCTCAGGCAAATGCCGGATTGATGAGCCGACGTATTTACGCCCGCTGGACTCGTAGATGCTGATTGAAAAGGGTTGCAGCGCAATTAAATATTACAAGCGACTCCAAACGATTACTGCCGATTAACCCCAGACGTCTATTGACTCGTCGACTTGCGCTCAGTCAACTCGCAACTTCCACCGAAACGCTGATCTGAATTGACTACGTCCGAGAAGCAGCGACTGTACATGAATGCTCAGCTTGTTGAACAACCTCTGCCGATACACAGGTAATATGGCATTAAGAGCGGGTCTGTTATTAGTGAGGAGCTGAAGTGGAAGAGTATCAAAAACTAAAGAAAGGAAAATGATGTTAAACTTCGCTGTCAAATCTACCAAACTTGCGAAATTCTGGACCAACTGTTCATGCAAACACGGCCATGGTCACTTAATAGTAAAGTGACAAAGCGTAGGTAAAACCAACGGTACACATAAACACCGTTCCGCGGTGGAAAGTGAGGGTCGATTAACTGCATGTGGACACAGTTCGAAAAGTGAATGATCTTAAGCCTTCGCAATACACGGAAGTTGGTGCTCGTCGGGAGGATAGCTCGTTGTGCGCATAATACGGATGGCATGTTCATTGTTTACTAGGAAGTTTCGTAATCGCTTCCAAGAGTATTCCAAATGCATGAAGAGGAAATGATTATGAAGGGGGTAAGTGAGAACAGAGAGCACGGTAGCCAACTTTCTATCAAACATGATTGCTATCACATATTCAAAGATGGCAGCCATCTAATCATCTGGTGCGGATTGTCTGTTTGTCACAATTGTTCTGGTCGGCACAGAATGTTAGGATCAATTACTCGGCTGGATCGATTCAATGCTTTCAATGTGATTAGTACTACTTATGGATAGGACGCAGTGAAGATCGTCCGCTCAGCACCTGTTGAGTTGTGTTCACTCCCAATAGGTGTTCTGCTGTTAACACATCCGGCAGTTTTTCTTGACAAAGTGCTTGTGTTTTCTGATTGATGTATCCGTGGGAAAAGAGTGATATTGAGGGGAGTCTGTCTTCGTGAACTGCATCTAGTTGTGGTTAATTTTTGCCGGATAGGTGGCATACTATTCATTTCGGTCTTAGAAATCGGAACAATATTTTCTTTCATGCTGTTCGAAAAGCTTTTGCGTGACAACCTATGTTATCCGGTACATTCAGTCTGACGGAAGGCCATATCGGGAAGATTCCTGTAACTACGCCAAGCCTTTAATGAAATTTCACATACATTCCACACTGTGACCCTCGATTTAGAGAGCCGTAAGCATTTTGTGCCAACACCGGGACGTTGTTAAGGACAGAGTGTTGACGCCCTATCCCCCTCCGTGTGGATACAATTTAGTTGTCATCCTTTCTCACACGTCGGTGTGGACCATTTTGGTCCAGTCGAAGAAAAACGATGCAGGACAATTGAACGGTGATATGTTTGCTTACTCACGTGTTCCAAATTTACGGCAATTTATTCAGAGGTTGCAGAGACTATGAAGGACGAATCTTCCCTTGTACTCCTGACTTGATTTATTGAATGAAGAGGAACGTACGCTGATATTCATTCATATAGCGGTTCAACCTTTGTGTGTGCCAACAGAGAGCTCAAAAGTTGGAGTGAGACGCTAGATCATAGTGATGTGAGCCGTAGGCTACTCCGGGGAGGTACCACGTGACACTTTATTCCGCCGCATGCTGTTCAAAGTGGCAGAGACTGGGAGTCGCTGATGGGGCCTACCGGATGAACTTTGAATGCCGCTTTCGTGCAGCAGGCGCCCAGCGATTGGGCTATGTTAACAGTATCAGTAGAAGTAGAAAAATCCTCGATAATTACCCAATCTTACTGTTGTTTTCTTATGATAATCACTGCGTCTCTTCGTCGCTGAATGATCTGTTGCGCCTCAGACGTGACATCAGGAAACTCGCACTAAAAGGTGCACTTTGTAATAGAAACAGACCGGTTTTCTCTCATCCGTATTTTGAGACGAATGGCAAGTGAGTATTCTTACTCTTCAACCTCAACAGAAGTGATCGCATCATTAATGTAACTTTCACACAAACGACACCGTGCTGGCAACCATCGAAGCGACTGCACGAAACCAACAGTCCAACAGTTTGATTGCACAGTACTTTTGGGTTCGGACGGCTCAGTCCGTACAGCCGGTGCGGAGATGAAGGCGGGGATTTCAAAACTTGATGCACGTCGCCAACCTGTTCTGAAGGGCGTTCTGAATAGAGAGACCAGCTGGGGGAGCGACGTCAGTCGTTGCGCATCTCACAGGGTTCGTTTATCCCCGTCGCTAGGTTGCCTGTTGAACGCTGATTCTCACAGCAACCGCCAGACGTTCCGGCCACATCGGAAGCTCAGAGTAGGAGATACAAAGGAGCGAGCGGTTTTACCCGAGGTACTTTTGACGTCAGTTGACCCACTTATCAGGGTGATAAACAAGCAGATTGCTTGTGATCTTCTGTTTCACTGCTGCCATTGTTAAATTAGCTCTCCACGGCGAATGTTTGGCGACTGTTATGCGGTTTTAGAGAAAACCACTGATCGCGTCCTCTATTTTACCTAGTTCTTTCTGGCTGATCCCTCTTCTTACACTGGAAGCCTTTTTAGTAGAGATTGCATTCCTTCCGTACGCTGAAATTTATCCGCAGGTAGTAAATGCTGACGTTGGTAGACCGTTGATATGGGAGTTTGTAATACTACCTGAATGTTGGTAGACGGAATACTTTAAAGAGCATGAAATACGCCTGTTGTTTTGAGGAAACCTTTTTGATCCAATGCGTGAAATCTTCTCATCAAGGACGCTGAGAAGTAGCGTTAATTTAATAGCGGAATGGGTTGACGAGGTAGCTGAAGTTTTGTAATTTGGTAGATAGAGAGGGTTAGCAACCGACGGTTAATGGGCGTGCGCAGTATAATTTGTAAACCATTCTTCGTGTGGATGTGCGTTCGATGTGCCGTAAAATAGGTGCCAAAATTTGACAAATGCGAGTGTTTATGATCATCCCTACGTGTAACTATAAACCACCGAAATTTTAGGGCGTCTTGGGTAAGTAGACAAGACTATGGCTGTTGATTTCCAAACATAATATGGGCGTAAGTCGGCGTGATCTGCTTGCTGTATATACTGTTCACTTCAATCGAGCGTAAGCTGGTTTGGCATTGTGGTAACAAAGAAATAGGTACGTTTGTGAAGTTACATGGACCCCCAAAGAGAGGGGCAGTTGATATGCTGCACCCGGAAGATGCCTCGAGTAGTTCACCTCATTTTCCGTGAGCCCACGATTTGTTGGATGTGCATCATACAGGAGGGCAATTATGTCGTGGTTGAGCCCCAGTGTGAAAGAGATAACAAACAAGCTGTTTTTTCCTAACGCTGTTGAAGCGTAACTGGCAGCATGTATCTCGGGAACTAAGCAGTGGGAACTGTGTAAACTAAGCTCAGTAAACACGTTGTAACTCACGGTTCCCACTCTCACGCCGTTTGTATGTTGTACACAGGTACGCCATCCACCACGTAAACTCAGCAGCGATTACACTTACATGATCATATTCCGAGCGTTCACCGTCTGAATTTCCGCTCGAACCAAGCACGCTCAAAACACCATAATCCTTCATGTTTCTACCCAACCTTCTAAACTCACTAGTGTTCAAAAATTCCAGATCCATAACCTAAAATGGAATGTAGGATGAAATCCACTTCCCATGAAATAAGCCGACAGAGTATGTACTAAGGCGTATCTCATTCAATTTACATATCATGCATCGTTCACCAACAAAGGACGGTGGAATATTAGTCACACATGAAAAACTACCTGACAGGAAACGCATTTATACCGTCACAATACCAACCGTTGATACTTTCGATTTTGCCTTCATGAATGTCTTCCTTTTGGATCCCAATCGGTTGCTCACTAGGCTCAAAACTTACGGACGTATTCTGCATTACGTAAGCTACTATTCTAGATACAGCCTATCAACAGATGTTGCTCGAACAACTACTACAGTTCGAGGAGCAAAAGTGGTCATCGAGGCGTTAACAGTTAAGTGACCGTATCTGCCAACGATATCTATGAACATGACACCCACGGGAATGGCGAAAAGAACAGCCAGCTGGATTCCAACATGACAATGCGCCATCAGACTTTCCGCCGAGTGAGGTGGGTTCATATGGACTGATAATATTAGCTTCATAAATTCTTCTACCTCGTCATCTGCGCCCACCATTGAAGATTCAGACAGCCAGGGCAAACACTGGTCACTTTTTAGAAAGCAAACGTGTAACGCTTCTTATTCACAGCTGCTCTAAAACGATAGCTATTTTTAGCTGAATGTAATCGGCAGACCGTAAATCTTTCTGTAATCTGTGAGGTAACATGTTTTTGGGTTACAGAGGTTGTTATAAGTTTGTGCTGTGTGCGGGTTTTTGAAACTGTTGGATACTGTTGGTGGAAGCGTTACTGTTTTAATCATCTAAGGACGTAAGCAGAGGATGTGCGGTATTCCGATGATATAGCGATGAACGGAAAAATAAAGGAAAGTTGCCCTTTCAGTTATTTCGGAGAACTAACAGACGAATACTATGAAAACTGATATCGTCGATGTAATAAGACATGCTTCTCTTGACTTTTGTGAGTAACTAAGCAGTGAAACGTGATTGTGGTTCCGGCAATCGAACCGTCGTTGGATCATAAGGACTGGGATTTTTGTAGACATGCAAACGTGATCTACATCAGTGCAAACGCGAAAATCCGCGCAAAGAGGGGGCGAATCAATTGTATTTTTTCAATTATACTCGGCATGCTTATATGCATGTTATAGCTGTTGATTTTGTCAAGGCGTGTTACGTTATTTCGAGATTGCCTGGCTTTGATTAATGTTGAAAGATGGCCTTACGCTTCGCTCTTTTCCCTAAATAAGATACGTTACTCACTTTTGTTTTTACATCATCTACTTCGACTGTTTCCCTTGCCCTTATTTAGTCCGAGCCCTGTAAACTTCTAAATGCCGAAATTAGACATTTTTCATTCGTACATTTTCTTGAGTAACTTATAATTCCCCCGGTTTCTCGGTGCATGAACAATCGTTTTGCTCTAACTCAACCAATGACCATTTGTTTGGGTGAGCTCAACCCGTTTTGTCGTCCACCACTTTTGATCGGTGACTGATTGTCAATTTGTTGTACAGGCACTTTCTTTGATTTCTGAGGATCTTCACAGTCGTGGTGAGAGACTCAATCTCCTTGCACACTGATCCACTTAGTACCAGATGAAATCCAGTTATTACAAGCGCCTTCTCGTTAACCGTCTCGAGGATAAATTATCTGTCGTTGAATATTAAGAGACATTTACCGCGTCACCATATTACGCGTACCTCGGTGTGAACTTGAATCGTTAGCGAACGACTCAGTGATAGCTATTCGTTGTTACCACCGTTGTAAAAATTTCATGTGGGCAAGACGCACGCTGGAATGCGGACAAGGTGACCTGCTGGACAAACAACACCGAGAAGCATTTCACACTTGAAAGCTTACAGTAGTTCAGCGCCTACAAATAAGTGCGGGCAGCACCCCATGCTTAAACACTTATGACTGATCCATCCATTTGTCCCAGCTTGCGAATGAAGGTAAACCATACGGTATGCTGAAACACGCTTGACCACTGGCGGAAGAGTGAGATCACTGCCCTGTTACCACATACTAGGGATTATTTAGGGGTGATTAACGGCAGTTTCGGGGTAAAATACGCTCGGCACTTGATTGGCGTGAAGTTCAGGGATAAACTACGTCAATATTGGGATAATATACAGCTGCGTTTTTGTGACTTACGAGGAAACAACATGGAGGAACAGGAACAAAATGCTGCGGGGTTGATTTCCCCACCGGAACTTGTCGCTATAAATGTATCCCTATGAGAACCACGAAGAAAACTCCGACATATACGAAACCACTCATTGTACACATAGGTGCTTTTTGTTTAGCTACATTTCAACGCACAACCCGTTCAACTTCCTCGTATTTGAATTTGATCTGGTTTTTCTTGCCTGGCCTCTGAGCTCGGTACTATTTCGTTGCCTCCTTTGAAGATGTCTGACAATCAGTAATCTGAAGAAAATGTGAGTTCATATGATCGAATGTATCCTGCTCTCAGTGGGGTGTCGAATTGCTGGTCAGTCGTTTCATTGTTTTTCGTCACGTCCGCCGTGCAGTGAAAGGCTTACACACCAGAATTTACAAAGCTGAACTGAAGATTATTGAGTGTCACGCACCCAGTTTGTTAGGTGTTTGTAAATGATCCCTTTATACACTCGAAAATGTTGTATGTTCCCGAGCAATCAGAACAGTGTGAATTGTTGCAGGAAGCCCGTGAAGCTGAGTATGCGCAGTCTGTATTGTCGCACAACATTGTTGGCCGCGTTCGAGATTGGTTTGTTTCAAGTAATACTTTGAGGGTGCAAGTCAGTCGGCTGCTGCAAATTCTGAGAGAGAGAGACTGTCTGGACTACCGTCTGATGCAAGACCACTGATGGAAACTCCGCAAACTTCGTTGATACGTGACGTGCATCCTGGTGAATATGCATATCCCGGTCCGGTTATTGACATTGCTGAAGCGTTGGCATGTCGTCAGTTGCGGGACGTTGTCGCCATTGCACTACACTCGGATACTGATGGCTTGTCACTGACCGAGTCAAGAACTTACACTTTACGGTCTATCTCATGCCGTCTGTGCCGTCTTTGTCGCCGCACTTCATTGTTGGTATCTGCAATGGAGGGGGCAAACCGGAGGATGTCAACTTATGTCTTCTTGACATTGCTAATGAACTCTGTGGTGTGCTATCAGCAGGTATACAACTTGCGGGGACCAAAGCGAACGTGAGCCTGAAGGCCATCATCTGTGATATACCGACTCGTTCGTTTGTTAAACGAATACGTAGCCATTGTGCTGATTATGGCTGTGATGTGTGTAACCAGAAAGGACTGCACTTCAGTCGCAAGGTAACGTTGACTCCAAATAACGCTTCCGTATATACCGATGCTACTTTTCGCGCTTCACGTTCAGCGATCGTCTCTCCTTTCTGTTCCCTCCCCAGTGGTATGATACGTTGTTTCGTAATAGACTACATGCATTCTGGTTGTTTGGGTGTGGCCCGTCGTTTGATGAGCAATTGGACTTTGGGGTCTATGTTATAGAACGCTCGTATTAATACCCAGGCGAGTACCGATTCAGCGACAGTATGCTGCAGTGTCAAACAAGCTGGACGTGTGATTTTCCCCGCAAATGTCGTGAGCTGCTTGACTTCAAGGAGTTGAAAGCAACCGAATGTGGACAGTTATTGAGTTATCTGAGTCCTGTTTATTCGAGAGGTATTTTGAACGATGCGAAGTATAAAACGTTTTAGGTGTTTCTGCAGCTATTTATATCTTTTGTCACCCCTCTTTCCACTTTGCTTATCATGACTTTAAGCAATTGAACAATGTGTTCACGTTCAATTTTGCACGATTACCTGGTTGAGGTGAGATGGTGTATAATGTATATTTGCTTGTTCACCTTGCTGGCGATGTTTTGGACCATGGTACTCTGGACCAGTTTTCAGCGTTCCCATTCGAATCATTTATGTACCAACTGGAATCGACGGTTCACGGTCCGACTAAACCTGTTAGTCAGATTCACAGGAGTTGTTCTGAACATACGTCCGCATCCGATGTGAGTGGGGGTGCTATCTTACATTCAGATATCGGTATGCCTGTAAACACCCCAGCACTTCGTCTCTGCTCACATTTTTTGAAGGATAACGCTTAGTTCAAAAATTTTGCTCTCAAAAACTTTGTGACCACTGACAATTACCCTTGCAGCATTGTAAATATACTTCACCCTGATAACCCGGATTGTACAGTTCAATATAACCCCTTTCGAAATCCTGCAAAACGTTTGTTCACTCACAGTCTGCCGTTGCAACATTTATGTATATTCACAGTGACTAGACCCAGCGGAGATATTTTCAGTGCATATATCGTGAATAATGGTCAGGTTTTTGCTCTTTCCGCTGTATGCACACTTCGTTTGTACGCCTCTTCACATTCGTGTGCATAACTATTCACTCTATACTTCTTTCACCACTGTAAACCCTGTTTGTTGAGAAATGAAACGCTTCCATTTCAGATGTACTCCGTCGCAGTTTTTGAGGAGCAAGGCGAGGAGGCTTGTGCTGTCCCCAGTTCATCATGGGTAGAAGGTGGTATTGCAACGTGGCCGATTGTGTCTGACCCCTCATTCAGTTGAAGTGTCCGACTTCACCTATCACCGCTTCCTGGCTCTTCGCGATTCTCTGTGACTGTTGTCTTCCGAGCTAGTGGTTACGAGCAATTTAAAGTCATTCTTTTTAGAGGATTATTTGAAAGCTAGGCGTTACGCCAAGAAGGCAGAGGGTACATCAGACCTGGACTCTTCCGACAATACTGTTAAGATATGAAGACGTATCCAGCGCATCGGATGATCCTTGTGTTTATTCTTCAAAATAAGTGTGTAGGAAGCCCTTATGCGGCCGTTGTCGTTGTCATGATATGACGATTCTGAGGCCCCCTTGCACAGCAGCAGCATAGGACAACCACAGTGTGCAACGTTTGCTGTGTACACTTGTCGAGTTGATTCCAACCGACCTTTTCAGCCCATCTTGACTATTCATAATTTCATACCGTCGCCTTCAACGTACTCTCAGTTGACATCCTCCCAACCTGTCACGTCACTGTCTTCCCCGGGTTATATTTGCTTACCCACACTGGCTGCCTTTTATGTTGTACGTTCTACTGAAATGTCTCCATCTGTGACATCCCCACAGATGAGACAGTTATCAACCCCAGTGTCCTTTACCCGATTGTCCACCCCTTCACTGTCTTTGTCACCGCCAGTCCAAAATGGTATCTCTTCACCGTCTATCGCCAGCTTGTCTGTGGATACGACTGTCCCTGCTCCGGAGAAATTTTTAAACATGCTTTGGAGGCAACAGACCAACATGGTGGTGACTTTGAATCATGTTGTAAAAGAGTTGACGTTCATAGAATAGCGCCAAGACAGTTGTCGAATGACTGCAGGTTTATTCGTTGGACAAGATAAGCGTGAAATTCGTGCCCGCTTGTTTCCCGTCCAGACTGTTGCACGGTTCAAGGAACTGGAGTCTGACTTAAAAAACCAGCCATACAGAAAGGTTGTGGTAGGTTAATTTAAACTGTAGTTACTGTTCCAGATGGTTTACTTGCATATGTTGAGTGCCCCCTCCAAACGGCAACTTGATCGTCGGTGCATGAGGAAGGCCATGGGTAACGAATTGGCGATGTACGTGACTTATGCTGGTGGAAAGAGGAGGTAGTATTCAAGGATTCCACGTTGCGACACGCTATCGAAAGTGAGGGTGAACATTATGAAATTCTCGATTGAACACAGAAATGCTACTGTCGTAGCCTCTCTATTCAGGGACCAAGAGAGAGGATATGAGCAAGTGGACGAAAATTTGGTCTCACGACGCCAGAGAAAGAGGAATAGAAAGAATATGAAGAGAAAAAGCAGGTAAAGCAAACACGTTACCATGTACCACGTTGACATTTGTGAAACTGAAATGAGTGATTTACGTTGATTACCCACAAACAACAGCTTTGTGCATTCTGGCGCTTGCCTATGCGTAGCAAATGCTTTCGAGCATAACGGTGACTATGAACTCCATAGATCGATGGACAATATAATACTATATTATATTGTGAACGCATGTAAACAGTTTAACACACTTCCAGGTGGTGCATTATATATATATATATATATATATATATATATATATATATANATATATATATATATATATATATATATAACACATCACGCACCACTTCGAGGCTGGTTTGAGTTAAAATGTCAAGCTAATGTGAATATTTTTAACCGTATACTCGGAATTCTCTTTTCGGTTCCGCGTTGGTAGCAACCGTCAATGTTTATGGCTGTTCGAATATTGCTTTATGGACATCTACTCTTTTCCTCATAGAGCGGTGAAATGCCGGAAGACCTGCAAACTACCCATCGTTCAACCTTGTTGTAATCCTTCTCTGTCATTACACTTTTCGCCTTGTTCTCCCTGACTCTTGCTCTCAGTTTGGGCGTATTCCATATCTCGTTGTTCAGCCAGCTTACTTCATCGTACTTGATGTTGGTTTACCGTGCTGTAGGACCGATTCCATATATATTGCGTCTTGTTACGGCGCTGATACCTATGGGTTAAAGCAAATTTGGCTGGTTTACGTTGTTTTAGGGATATTTTACGGATGTGCTACAGTGAACTAAATGGACCAATCGGATTAATTTTGCGCTACACATTTAGGGCAGTTTAGGGTTCTGTGTGTCAAAAACGTAATTCATCCTTAACACACTCTCGCATTGAGTTTTTGTGTAACCTATATCCATTTGTGCTAGCAGGGTGAGAACGGACACGTGGGGTAGTTTGTGGTAAGCGATATACATTACCACCACCTTCCTTCAGCACAGAATGTAGACGTTGGTTTGCATACTATTTGGGTGTCCTTCCGGACGACTGAGGCCGAGTGTCAGATAAATCCTCGTAATCATATCCACCAAATCGGATATTTGCAAGATAATTGTGTACTTATATGCGAAGAAACACCCTATTAAACTATGCCACGATTCCCAAACGTCGCTTTGGAAACTGCAATATAGTCCATTTTATGAAAACAAAAATATCCCCTTAGTGATTTGACAAACGACGTCTGCACAAACTTTTGTCCGGATACATATACGAAAAAATGGTTCCCATCGATAAATTTGAAAAAAGCCAATAGTAGCA